>VXBH01000742.1:382303-394285 GCA_013400035.1 Rynchops niger
AAAAAAAGAAAAAAAATATGGGCGCTAAAAGATGGTATTCCTCACCAGGAAGGGTGCAATCCCCCAAATCTGATCTGAGACACAACAAGGGGTAACGGTTTCAAACTGAAGGAGGGGAGATTTAGATTAGATATTAGGAAGAAATGCTTTCCTGCGAGGGTGGTGAGGCACTGGAACAGGTTGCCCAGAGAAGCTGTGGATGCCCCATCCCTGGAAGTGTCCGAGGCCAGGCTGGATGGGGCTCTGAGCAGCCTGGTCTAGTGGGAGGTGTCCCTGCCCATGGCAGGGGGTTGGAACTAGGTGATCTTTAAGGTCCCTTCCAACCCAAAGCATTTCTGTGGCACCATTCTGTGCCATTCACCACACAGCTCAGGAAATCTTCTGTAGCAAGCTGGCTGGATAGAAAGAAGGTTTTTCAGATTTCAACTTTTTATCAACATATTAATAGCTATTTTTGCTTTTGCTGTTCTTGTTTGTTCTTGTTGTTTCCTTCTTTTGTATGAATATTTGAAACTATTATCTACTCTGAATACTGTAAACAAACATTTTTATTTACAATTATCTTAAACTACAAGTGATTTCAAGGTAGTTAGCCAACATCAAAGCACTTTACATTAGCAAAAAGGATGGTGATCTTAATACAGGAGGTAAAAGGATTCTGTAGTGAGCATGTAGGTTACCAGTGTAAACAAACATACTGCTACAAGCCATAGCTGTCTGATAGCTTCCTCACGTTATGTCTCAGATGAGCTGGCAGCCCCTGGCTTCCCGGAGATCCTCCACCTGTAAACTGAGAGCCCTGCAGCTCACCAAGATGCTCTCTGAGATATTGCAAACAACAACAATGATTGGAAAATGGACTGAATAGTTCAAAAATGCTCTCCTTGAAACAGATACGTGAAGGGACAAAGGTGCACTCAGATTAGCTCAGCTATTAAGCGGAGTTACTACCTAATCCTCTGCAACAAGTGATCCACAGCCTACTGCCAGAGTCACAGGGTTGGAAGCTACCACCCTCTTCACAGACCTTTTTCTTTCCCTTGATTCTTCCCCTTGATATTCACAGAGCGGACAAAGAAACACTTTCCTCCCCAAAAGCATCTTTTTGAAGTCCAACAACAAACACTGGGGTTTTCAGTTACTGTCTGATTCGAGGCAGTTTGTATTGTACTCTTCTGTCTCTTCTTCGTAAGATCACATCCTAGACACTTGACAATACTTTTTTTCCTATTTTATCAGCAGCATGCCTACAAATGGTGGTGGAGAACACTGTCAGCTCTGAGGATGACAGTATCAGAGAACTGAAGGCAAGAGAGAGAGGGCTCTCGAGGTGTACTCCTTCCAGCCCTGCTCTGATGAATACATCCTGAGTTGGTCACAATGGAAGAGAAAGGCAAACCTGCAGCTGTCCGCTCTGTGCCCCCACCAGCTGCCCCAAACATCTCAAGGGTAGAGAAACCAGAAAGAAGGGTGAATGGCTGGCTGACAGCTGTAGGGCTCTCGAGAGCCCATCCACCAGTCCAGTTGGCTCCAGTTGGCCACTTCCCTGTGACTCACAGGCTGGGGCAGCTGCCCTGCAGAGAGCAGAGCCGGGGGCAGCATCCCTCAGGTGTTCGCTCAGCCCACCTGCAGGGTCTCCCAACACAGCAGCAGCGTAGCGAGGGCAGGCAGGGAGGTAAAGCAGAGATTCGCAGGCCCTTGGCTCACTGTCCTGCTCTGCATATTGCAGGCAGGAGACAGCTTATCAGTCCCTGACAATGACGTTTGACAGGAATCTTGCTTAAGACCTAGGAGGAGTCCTCTTCCTTGTTATCAGACACCTCCTGGGGCAATGGCGGGCTGAAACACAGGAGAAGGAAAGGCCGAGCAACCATGAAGAGTGAAGAGCCTCGGTGGGTAAGGAGGGGCAGAGCGGTGCCTGAAATGAGATCAGAGGCGGAGAAGTGCTGCAGCTCCCCAAATGAGTGTCTATCCTGATTGAAAAGTACATTATTTATTTTTTTTCCTCACCAATGAAAATTTAAGGGGGAGAAAACCAGAGGTTTGATAACAGTGAGGTGAATATAGCTCTGTTTTGACATACATTAGCCTGAGACTAAGTCTCCGCTCTGACTATTTGCATGATATTCCCTTATACACGGTAATAGACTTTTTCTTGCCAAAGCTTCATTTTCTGAAATGTCTCTTAGAAATATTCCAGAATCCCTGACCATGATGGACCCACTCTGATCTTTTACTGGTTTGGTGCCTTTGAGTTGTGTTTTTATTCACATCCCACTACACTTCTTCACCAAAAGGAGGAGGCAGATCCTCCCTGTGTGGTTGCGTACCAAAGGGTACTTGTGGAATATTCCTGCTGATTAATGCGTTAATAACATGCTCTTCTTCTAACAATGAGCATCTCCTCAGCTCATTTCCTGTATCTCTTTGGGACTTTTTATAAATATTCATAGAAATAAATTATTCTTCTCAACAAAACTTTAAAACAAAATCTGAGGACAAAATCTCTTGTGTAACTTGCTGAAACAATAGGTTTGTTGTGCACAGAGAGGATTTTCTGGCAAACACACACAGGCTACTGTTTGAATAGGTAATGTCATGGTCCATCTACTGCTCTTGGAAGACCCAAATGTAGTTATCCCCTTGTTGGAATGCCACAAAGAACAGCAGTGTTCATTTTTATAGAGTATGAAGTATGCAAGAAGAAAACCAGTGTGAGAGGTAGACTATATTCCTTCCAGTTTCTTTTCAGATCTACATCTGAAAGGAATAACAACCCATCAAGAAGACAATTTAACTATGTTAATACTGAAGTTTTGAAAGGCAGCAGAAAGACTGTCTAACTCTCTATGGCATTGCAGTTCTTTGTTGATAAACTAGGTAAAGAAAGCTTAGTTATTTCAGATGATCCATGTTATTTAACTGCAGCTGAGAGATGAAGGACAGATGTTTCACAAATAAGATTTACATATCAAGGGCTGGTAGTAAACTAGACAAATAACTGACACCAAAGTTTCACATGAAAATATTATGAAGATATACGTTCACATGGAGATGTCAAGAAGAGTACTGAAGAACTAACATCACATTATACAGAGACCATATATCATCAACAAGACATTGTCTTCAGGAAGCCAAAAGCAAAAATTTAACAGGGAGCTATTTCTAGCAGGCTTGCAAAATCCGTAATGTACAAAATCTCAGAAATGGAACACAATGCTAACAGCTAGGGGAATTTATGTGTGGGGACCGTAGTGGATGCTGTCCTGCTACAATCCTTCTGCCTTGCCCTGTCACCAGTGCTGTTGCACGCGTGCAGTCAAGTGCCTGCAGCCTCCGAAGACCGTGGAAGAACAAGTTATGCTGTCACACTGCCAGAGCCGCAGCAGAGCTCTCAAGCTGCCGGTTTTTAAAGCGTGACATACTGCTGCAACCTGTCCCATCCTGCTGTCCCGAGAGCCTGCTGGATTGAGAGCCCCATCAGATAGTACATCTCTGCCCTAAAATACAGCACCACAACTTCCCCTTCGGTTCTGCAGGCAGGTGCTACAGCTGCGATCGGTCACCAGAGCAGCTGCCCCACTGATCAGCTCATCTTGCCCCCCATGCTTCAGGCTGGAAAAGGCCATATGTAAGGTTACCTGAGACATACATACAGCTACGCATGAGTACAAGGGACCAGACGCATACGTCTTCCAGTCCTTTCATGTCTTTGACCGTGAAGGAAGGGTACAGCCTAAAGGAAGTAATTTATTTCAAGTTTCTGCATAGAGGAAACTGCTGTGAACTGGGTATGGCTTCTCCTGCTGCAGCCATGAACAGTTGCTGTAAAATTAACAGTGCCATCAGTGGGAATATACCTCTCTCATTCCACAGTAACCTTAGCACAAAACATGAAAATCATAAGCACAAGGGCATTACCTGTACATTTGCAGAAAATGGGATGCCAATCAGCTTCAATAGTATCTTTGAATCTCTGAACAACTTGAACAGATTAACAGAAGCTTTAATTTCCTGAAAACGTACAGGCTATTTAAACATCCAAGTGTTCTCAAGCAAAACCCCTTATGTGTAAAATGAAAGAAAACACCTGTAAAATGTATAACTTGAGCTTCTGGCTTTATTTTTTCTCCTTTTTTCGGATGAAGAAAAGATCATTACCTGTTTCCAAAGTAATTTTATGACTCCAGCATATGTTCTGCTCCTACAAAATAGAGGAACAGCTCTGAGAGTGGATTACTGCAGTCATTACTGCTAACCGTCTCAAATACTGTTTTCTCTGTTAGTGGAAAAATTAAATTATTTTTAAACACAGAACACGGATTATTTGGCATGTTCTGCTTTACAGAGGAAGCACCTTGTGGGACTGGGACTCCAATTGATAATAGAAGCAATTTTGCTTTCAGTTTATTTGACACTTTCATCTCTGCCCTCAAAGTGTCCTCAGCCTGTTTCACATGCTCTTAACCCTGAGCCACCTATTTCAAGAAACAGCGTTCCTTCATTCGGCACCCTCTGCTTCTTTCTCACATGCTTTGTTCCCTTCAGCTCACAAAGCCGAGGAGAAAAATACAAAACACCATATAAACCAATACATTTGCATTTCATTTCTTTTCACCTTGTGGCTGACACTGCCGATGTCTTTAAAACTGCATAATTTAATTGGAGTTCATGACTTACTGTTATTTGCAGCGGTAAGGAAGAATGTTTTATCTGATGGGACAGAAGTCACTACTGTATGAACAAAGGAAAGTTTCATAACCTAAGGCACAGGGCAAAGATGTCAGAGAAAGACTTTTCTATCTGACTAGAAAATCATTAACAGCCTTTGATAAGAATCACGAATGATGCCCAGATAACATTAGGAGAGATCTAAGAAGGAAAGAAAAACATGGAAAAATCTGGGAGTAAAGGAGAAAAAAAGCGTATGAGAGAGAATACGCTGCACAAGAACTGCAGGATGAGACCATTAAAGAGAAAGAGGTGTGGTTGCAAAGGAAGACTAGGTAGAGACCTTCAAGAAAGAAAAGGCTTTTGAGTAATCCTGCCTACAGTGCGCACAAGTGCTGGGAAAAGATTTTGTACCTCAGATCATTAAACGCAGCCTTTTCAGGATGCCATTTTTGTAAAATTGAAGAGTTCTTTTTCGGTTATTCTGTGTAAGACAATCTTGTTATTAGATCATGGAATACTAACAACAATAATCTTAAAGAAAGGAAAATCTCATATACTGAAAATACACAGGCCATTATTTTATTAGAATATATTATCTTGGAAAGCATGCCTGGAAGTATTATGTACAGTAGACTGGAGTTAGGATAATACAAAATCCAATAAATTATAGCAGCAAATATAAGGCAAGAATGCTAACACGTACCGCAGAGGGAATTAGGTAGAGCTTGTATTACATATAAGATCTTGTGCATTTTCTTTACAGATGGAATTAATCGTCAGTGTTTGCTCTTACAAAATCAGATCTTTATTTATTTGATTGGTTTTTAAGTCATAGTCTTTTTACAACCAAAGTATTACAGTGGAATGTATATTCAAGAATATCCTTATTTTATGAGGTCTCGTGTGAAATTCCCAGATATAATTGGAGATCTGGGCGCATGAGGACAGCAAGGTCAGGCCACGTAATCAAAGGGGCAGAGATATCACCAGGAGACCAGTCGTGTTACCTATTATATTAGATACTTGATCTTAAAGTGAAAGTTATTTAACTTTTTGGTAAAATAAACAGCAACTCCTACAATGTAACCGTGTGGCTTTTTGAATTTTCAAATAGTCATTTAATTTTAATATATAATTCCTAAAAACTTGATCCAGTGTCAACTGAAATGGGATTTTTTTCACCAACTCTAGGTCTAATCACAGAATCATTTAGGTTGGAAAAGAACTTTAAGATCATCGAGTCCACCCATAAACCTACCACTGCCAAGTCCACCACTAATCCACGTCCCTCAGCACCACACATACATGTCTTTTAAATACCTCCAGGGACGGTGACTCAACCACTTCCCTGGGCACCCCTTTATAATGCTGATAACCTGCTCAGTGAAGAATTTTTTCCTAATATCCAGTCTAAACCTCCTCTGGCACGACTTGAGGCCATTTCCTCTTGCCCTATCGCCTGTCACTTGAGAGAAGAGACCAAGCCCCACCTCACTACAACCTCCTTTCAGGTAGTTGTAGAGAACGATAAGGTCTCCCCTCAGCCTCCTTTTCTTCAAACTAAACAACCTGGAACCTCCTGGACTGTTTCCTCTGTGCTGTATTAGATTCCCAGCTGATCCCTGGTAAGTTGAAGTCCCCTCTGAGAACAAGGGTTAATGATTGTGAAACTTCTCCCAGCTGCTTATAGAATACTCCGTCTGACTCTTCATCCTAGTTGGGTGGTCCATAACAGACTCCCACCACGGTATCTGCCTTGTTGGCCTTCTTACCCATGAATGTTCAACCCTATCGTCACCATCATCAAGCTCTAGACAGTCAAAACACTCCCTAACATACAGGGCTACCCCACCACCTCTCCTTCCTTGTCTATCCCTTCTGAAGAGTTCATAGCCATCCATTGCAGCACTCCAGTTGTGTGAGTCATCTCATCATGTTTCCATGATGGAGATTACATCATGCTTTTCCTGCTACATAACAGCTTCCAGCTCCTCCTGTTTGCTGCCCATGCCGTGTGCATTGGTATAAATGCACTTCAGTTGAGCTATCGATCCCACCACCTTTTTGGGGGGAGAAGCCCTAATTCCTATGGGAGCATTCTCAGGTGCTTGTGTCATTTCTAACACATCAATAACCCTTGCATCTTTGCTGGTGCATGGATCTCCATCCCCTAGCTCCATTGAGACGGCAGTCTGAAGGACCTTGCTAGCACATCAACCCTCAAACTTCGGCATGCTGCCCCCAGGCTTATCTCTAGCGAGACTAGTTTTATCCCTTTCCCCTTTCAAATCAAGTTTAAAACTCCTTCAGTGAGCTCTGATAACTCCTGTGCGAAGATCCTTTTCCCCCTTTGAGACAGATGTACCCCGGTACCATCCCATATTCTCTAAATACAGTAATCATAAAAAAGTACCCAGAATTCTGATGCCTCATTACAAAGTATACAGAAGGTAAAGACTAAGAAACAAGGAAGAACAGATTTCAAACATAGCTGCCACAACAAATTATAATTATAGTGTCTTAACGTTAATCTCTGGCATAGCAAAGACTAAAGGATCACATAGTTGCTCACTGAAACAATAATTTTCTTTGTCAAATATTCATCACTGATGTCGTCTTTCTGAAGGTTGTTTTAAACATGTTGCCAATCACCTCTTTTTTGCAGCACAAGTTCTAGCCAAATGTCAGCTGGTTGTTTCCCTCCTCCCCCAGCCCTGCCCCGTCAATCACCAAAATCCATTTCCAACATCCATTTTGGCAAACCATCCCAGCACCACTAAGCATCATAAATGTATTTTCTTTTGGGATAGAAGCCACCTCTATAAAGACAATTTCACAACAGGAAACTACCAGTCTCATATTTTTTTGGGCAAAGTCCAAAGTTGCTGGACTACTATACCACCTTTAAAATTTCATCAACATTCATGAAAATAAACACATAAACAAACCTATGAGTTTCCTGACATCCATGTCTTGGAGCCTGTTCATGCAAGTAGAGGTCTGACCTCTAAGTTCAAATTGAATTAGCTGCATGTCTTAAAAAGAAAAAAGAAAAGAAAAGCCATGGTGCGTAACACCAAAAATACAGAGAAGAGGGGAAAAAAGTAGGTATGAAAGTTCAGTGAAGAAAACTGAGGGTTAGATTTTGTATGAAAACTTAAGGTAGAGTAATAAAGAAGCCATACCTCAGTCTTACCATGAAGGGCCAGTATTTTGATGTCAGACAGACCTAAGTCTGAACAGAGATTGTAAGACCCAGCTTTTACGTTACACTTAATTTCCAAATAGATCAAAAGGGATTTTTTTGGAACTGGCAGTTCCCTATGGAGACCTGTAGCTGACGGTCATGCAGGGAACATGCCCATGCTAGGAACAGGATAAAAAGGAGTTGGGTAGGGATTTGGGCAAAATGCTGATTCACTGAAACCTGAAAATTTTGGGGAAAGTACCATATTTAAGGTTGGAAAGGTTTTGGAAAGGTTTTTAGGTCCCAAAATAGAATATCTGGTCAAAATACAACAAAACACCAGAACAGGCAACAGCGCAGTGATCAATATATGACTTGGCTGCAAGCGGAGCAGGTCCTATCAAAATCCTGCCAGGTTTCCTGCCAGCTTGGCTGGTGACCTGAAAGGCAACAAAGCTTGCAGTGTCTCCAGGCAGTGCTGCCATCTGGACTGCCTCCACATCATGAATCCTGAGGTCTCTAGGGACTGCAGTTCCAGGAAAGCCCTGCCACAGAGGCGTCTTGCAGGTCACTGTCTCAAGAACTTCCCTGTGTTGAAGGTCCCGGCTCCCAAGACTGCTAGACTCCTGCTAGAGATGACAGTAAGCAAGTGGCCTGGGAGAATCAATAGACAAGGGCTGAGCCAAGAACCTTAGTCTTGAGTTTCCAGCTTCCTATAGAAATTGAACAAATGGTCTTATTCCTAAATAATTTTACCCCTTCTGTGGAATGCTTTTTTTCTGAAAGGTCCGAGTTTTTTAGAAGAATTTCTTGCAAAACAGAAATTCCAATGGATTCTTCTAATTGAATCTAATACAAGCTAAATATTATACTAGGTATCCATATTGTATCCCTTCCAGTATCACTCTGAAAAAGATGAAGATTCATGACAGACAGAAAGGGAAATTTTACTTGCATGAATAATAATTCTGCTCCTCATGCAATGCAACAATAGGAAATAATGCCAACATCAATATACAAATACAATTTAGAAAACTGTTTGCCAATCAAGTGCTTATTTTTCACTACAGTTTACTACAGCCTACAATTACCACCATTCTTCCCATTTATGGTACAAGCACTACAGTCAAAAGCAGGATGGCTGCAGAATGGACAGGTTTCCCCATTAATGTGTCTTGGGTTTCTCTGCTTTTTAAAATATGGACATTGCTTTTCCCAAAGCATCCCAAGCCCAGCTTTTTAGCTTTCATGTTTATTGAGGAAATTAAAAGCTGCAGCAGTCACTTTGTGCTCTTACCAATTCGCCCCAGACAGCTGATTTTTCCTACTCTTCCTCACTTGCTGAACAGGATTATCGGGGTGCGAAAGCCTACGGCATTCTCTCGCAGAATATAAAAGTCTGTTCAAACTGGAAGATGACATGCTTATTTTCTGATTTGTATCACTTTCAGGCTCAAGTGAAATCACACATTCAAACGAAAATCACTGCAAAATTGGAGATAGGCTTTAATTGAAACTTGGGAGTGTGCACACGTCCATTTTGCAAGCTGCCTGAAGCCTTTTCTTCCCCACTGTACCCCATCAGATGCTTAAGCTTGCAGTCTGTCTGCACATCCATTAAAGTTTTATTTTTTGCCTGATAATGATTTCCCCACACTCGTGATCCTCCAAAAGTATGTTCTAGGCTATAAAAAGATCCTACTGATTTCAGTGAAAGAATATTCATTAAGGACAAACACACAGCGGCACAAGAATGAGGAAAATATACTTCAGCACTACAGAAGCTGGTTATTATTAAACATCATTAGTTACACCCATTTTAAACGGGGTCTCAAGAGGTGGTCAAAGCCTCAGTCTATCAGGGACCGTAAGCAGGGAGGAGAGAGATGCTGAGAGTCTTAAGTGTCTCAAGACAGACGGTGGGGCAGATAGCGTAATGAAGTCAAAAGGACAAAACATCAGTGAAACTGAACTGAAGGTAATAAGCTTAAACCACAGCAGAGCAGCTGCTTACAACTGTTCCATGTCCAAACCTAATCAACTTTGGGTCTCGGCCTGTTTCTAAAATTTAACCTGCATTTTCCACATTCTTCAGCCAGCAGACAATGCAGCACCAAGTGTTAACTACCGCACAGCCAGGAGGGTTTAGCGCATGGGATCTTCTGAGTCGGCGTGGTCATTCCCCTTTGCTAGCTCATTTTCGTTGCCAGGACCTGCTGCCAACCTGCCACAAGTTGGCCGTTCCATCCCTGCCACAGAGCCCATCTCTGAACAGCTGTCACGGCAAACAGCCTTCAAAACTCTGCTGCCAGTGAGTTAACTAGTGAAGTATTTTTAAAATGTGGGAGGGGTGATTTAAAACTATGCATAATGTAGACACACACACACTTGTGTTTGCACTGGAATTATCATGCTTCTCAGATGCTTGAAGGAACGTTAGGTCAGCAGCTATATCAAGTCATGTCATTTGCGTTGCTGATTTTAATTCTCATGCAGTGATAGATCTTCCTTGTCAGATGGCTCGCTAGCTATTTTCCATCTTGTATTTTGGTAAATTGCAATGCAATTCTCAATTCACATTAATTCTATACCACAGCTAATGACAAATGAGTTAATCATGATGAAATCTTTACAGAGGTTCCTTTGGGTTACCTACTTAAGCTGCTGTCAGTATTACACAGTCATTATGCTCAAATTAAAGGATCATTATGGCATATATTGAATATTTGGCTTCACAGCAGGTAAGTTCTGTTCAACACGTCTAGGATGCTGAGAAACAGTCTCCTTTGGTTGCCCTCTCCAAAATATCACCAGCAGGCGAAAACCCAATGGGATTACCTTATGAAAATATTCCTAGCATGATCTGCTTCATATTCACTTCTAGAGTGCTCTTGAGACTATTCTGTATTTCACAGCAATGCCCAGTAATAATATGATCACTTAGTACCCAGTAATCTTACCGCTCTTACTGTGCTACTCTGACAAATCCCTAATTCCCTGGTGCAAAAGACATTATAGCCTGCACAGTAACAACCCCAAAAGAACAGACCGCAAGTTGTTTCTTTTCACTGTCATCACCACCGTCCCTAACCTGACACACCGGATAACTGGATGCTGCAGGAAACACCAAGTCCGTTCATTCGCCTGCCAAGCATCCTCTGCAAGTTGCTGTAAACACTGGAGTTGCACCGAAAATTTTCCCTGAGACATGCTAAATAATCTCCTTAAACCCAATTCCTAAGAGGCAAGTTACATATACAGGTGGCTACCCCTCAGGGGCACCTGGGGAACACTACAGAAGCAGAGAAATAAACACTAAAATCCTTAGTGCTTGGGGAAAAGACCTCCAGTTGTCTCAATCATCAGGGGATCATGGTATAATGCAACTGTAAGCTTCAATTCACTTCACCATATACTTCTAACTTCACTTACTCTAGATTTGTACAAATAAAAAGGTAGTGTAAATTTGCTCCACTGTTTTTATTCCTTAACAGTGTAAATGTCAAGACTCGGCTTCCTGCTCAGGTGGGCCAAGCAGAAAACATGACAGCGGTACAAATCAATGCAGGGAAGAACTGGGTTCATACCTATAGCTAATGGATTCTGAATTCGATGGCAGAAATACCCAGATGCAAGTAAAAGATACTTCAAGCCTGTCAGGGCTCAGATTTTTCATGAGACTTACCCAAATGCCTTCTGCCTGACTACGTACGCATGCCAGAGGATTGCTAAGGGGGCTTTAGCTCCCTGCAACATCATCAGCCACCTTGGCACCTGCGCTGGCATCACCGCTGCCCACCCCTCCCCAGAAGCTGACCTCGCACAACTCACATTCTTCCAGTCCCCACTCCAAAAACCGGTGTCCAGCACCCCTCACCTGGCTCCCTTCCCTTGCCCCGTGCTGCACCGTCTCCCCTACTGGGCAAGCAGACCCTGGGGACTGATTGCCACTCCTACAGGCCTGACAGAATTCTGGAAATTAAGTAGAAAAAAAACCCCAACAAACCCACAGTGCTTCAAAGTTCAGGAATATCTTCTAACCCTACTATATCTTCCTATATCACGGACAGCAAATAGTAACAGTGAAGGGCAATGAGTGGAAAAGGTGAGGAAAAAAAAAA
>VXBH01000742.1:398979-454545 GCA_013400035.1 Rynchops niger
CGCTAACCTAAACAATTAAGAGAGCAGGACTGTGGGAATGCTACAACACAAGATTATTCAGTCAAGCATAATATCAACAGCTTGACAAGCTGTGCCTCACTCAGCCTCCGTTCCCTTCCTCCCAAGGTCTCCCCACTGCCAAAGTGTTGTGCAGTTAGCTACATCCAAAGGGATGTAGGAGCGCCCGGGTGAGACAAAGGTAGAGGGTACCGAGGCAAAAACATGACTTAACAGCATCTCGCTGTTGTTTCAGTCCCAGTTTTGTTATCTGGTGCCAACGTCTGGGATTCCAAGCCACAGTTAGCCTTTATTTTTCCCTTCTCTGCTTTTCACAAAAAAAAAAAAAAAAAAAAAAGAAAACACCCAAACAAAACAAAAAAACGTTTCTAGGGACTGGAGCATCAATTTCTAATGTCACAGGCATCTTTCTCTTCAGCTGCCAAAAAAGATGTAATCAGCCGAGAATTTGTGCTTCGCTGCTTCCATTCTGTTATTTAACAGTGATAAATAAGGATCAACATTTGACTCCACAGTATGAGTGAGACCCTTATTATTGTCATGCTGTTTTCCACCGAACAGTTCTACTGCAAAGAACAGGAATCCAATGTGACGTTGAGTACACCTGAGCTTCCAAACTGCTTCACGGCTCGTCTTGAGCCACATTTCAGTGGGCAGGAATTTAAGCAGTTTATGTATAAAATATTATATGCTTTTTCCTCTCCCCTGACAATTTTATTGAAAATTACTTTGCTTCCAGGTTGGTATTTGTCTTACACCCAACAAGGGTGTATTTCTAGAGGAAGGACCGCACACTTAAATCTTTCAGCAAAAGCGTTCTCTCAAAGCTAGCATAAAAAAAGAAAATATCTGGACATTTTTGCAGTCCTATACATTTTAATGCATCCTTTAAGATCAGTTGTTCTGGACAGTATCTTTGGAATTTCCATCTCTATGCTTTTAAATGAAGTCCTGTTTGTTTGAGAACTTCCCTTTAAGTTCGGGATTGGGAGCGTATTTTCCACACTGCTTGCTTTTTCAGGAAACATCATCTAAAGGTCTAACTCTACTAATTGCAATTCCTGTTTTGCCTGAGACTAAATTGGGCATCTTTGCTTTATTCATCAGGATTCGTTTCCAGAAGCCTGCTTTAGCCAGTATCTGAATTGCAGACTACCAACAATAGCAAAAGCATATGCATGACATAGAGCGAGCTCCAAACAGTTTATAGACTCTTTAATCTACCTAATTCCTTCACTCTGCTACAAACTTCTTGCATGACTTCAGACAAGTCATTTCACTGTACCTCAGCCGTCTTCCACAAAATTGCAATAATTACACAAGCCTTTTATGTATGAGTTATACATGCAGGGGAAGCTCAGAGTGAAGTGCTCAGGGGTACACAGGGCTGCAGAGATTATTTTAATAATGTTTCTGAGAAAGTTCCACTGAAGAACAACTTTAGTGGATAATTTTCATCAAAAAATTTGCATTTTGAACAACCCGTGCATGAAAAAGCGTGCCCTAAGGTATGAGAAGAATCATAATCCCCTACCCTCTCATAATTGTCCTTGCTCCTTTTGGGGACACACAGGTACGGCACTAACGCTATACTGAGCTATTTAGCCCCCTTATCTAGATCCAGCTAGGGGCCATCAATCTAAGAAAAAGTGTAAGTAGGGCAAGCATTCATTCTTCCCCTCTTACTCACCTAGTCTCCAGCCATTTTCATAGCATTTCCTGAGCCTTTATGGTCTCTCTACTGAGTAGCACCTAATTTGAGTCCTCTTCAGAGCGCTTGATCAGTCTCCCTTTGAACTCATGTAATGCAAAGACGGAAAGGACGAAAGGACATACTCCCACCCCAGAAAAAGTGATTCCAAATGCATCCTGCTAGCCCACAGACTTCCACTTAATTGCTAACATTTTTATGCTCCTGCCTATAGTGCTGTAGAGATAAAGCCACGAGTACCTAGTGCTGGGCCCCAAACCCCAAGACCTCGTGAATAAAATCTCTTAATACAGTAACACCAGAGTTAAAAACTGTGGTAAGTCGTTAGGAACACACCGCTACTATTAAGAAAGAAAACTTGACGTAATACTAAAGTACAATGAACAAGCAGCAGAAAACATGCCCGCAGCATTGAAGACTGGGAACAAAAACACACAGACAAATGATAGACTGTTCATGAAGCAGATTGCAATGCTATTTATGATTACTATTTCACACCATTCTTTAAATGTTCCTCCTAATGCTGCGTGCTACTGCATTTATACAAACTTTCTTAAAGGTGAAATTGTACCAGAAAACTCAGTATTAATGGGGGAGGGGGGAGAGAGAGAGAGAGTGTTAAATACTTCATATAAGCCTCTGATTATGAGGAATCCACTACATGAGTTTCTACTGATAATGCTGCTGAAAATATATATTTAAATTCAACTAACTTAAGGCAAATGATATGTGCTGGATCCAGCAGGATCTCGATCTAGGCATGTCTGTATGGTTAACTTTTCAACCTTTTTTTAAAAATCTTTTGGTAGCACAGCGCACATTTATCAAAAATCATCAAGCTTTCTTTTTTTTATTAAAGTTCTTATTGAAATTCAAGAAGTCTTAAGAAAGGCATTTCCATGGAATATTGCCTTTGATATATTGGCAGTTTGATACATGGGCTCCCTTTCTAATGTGAGAAAGACTTACAAATATGCTCTCTGAGACATCATACTGCATCTTGAGCTCTTCCGTGGAACTGAGACTCAAGACAAATATGTAAGCCTGATTTATATTTCATAAATGAACTAGCTTAATGGAAATATAAGGAAAAATAAGCCATTTTATTCAGTCAAACAAAATTTAGAAGCAAAACCTAGGAAGAGAAAAAACAAGTCTTGTAAAGTATAATAATGCATAATAAAATAACCTATTAAAGCTGCCCAATTAAGAACTTTTTAACATGTCAGCTAAGGTGAAGAATCTCAGAGATCTGAAAATCAGTAAAACCATCTTCTAGGAGAGTTGTGATACAGTGTGGCTGACGAGCTCATGAGTGAAATGTGGTGAAAAAAAGTTCTTCTGATTAAAAAAAATAATGTAGCTTTGCAGTTATAGAAGAGCCTCTAGAACACAAGTGAATTTGAAACTAGTAATCATCCAAATTAATAAAAGCGGGACATACAGAAATGAAATGATGAAACAGCAAAAATATAGAGGGTTTATAACACAAGACTGCAGATAATGATAAAAGGAAGAAATGAGCAAAAAATAGTTGGGGTTGGATTTTATTTTCAATTTACACTACACTGCAAGTTTAAACAGTTTAACAAACAAACAAAAACCAAACCCTGAATGTCTTTTCCTGGTATGTCCCTAATGTAGCATGCTATTTGAGTTGCTGATGAGTTGGTTTCTATCTGTCTGGCCTTACCAAGACACAGCTCTCCATTACTACAGTGTCATATGATACCAGCCCATCACTGTGCTGCAACCTTGAGAGACGTACATCACACAGGGAAATAAGATATGTGATGCCCGTATAACCTTGTCCATATTTTTAGATAACAGACTTTATAATAATTTAAAATTACATCTTCAAACCATTTTTTGCCCCCACTATTCCAGTTTGGCAGCTACTTCAGAATGACTTTATGAATACTCATTTTTATGGTTAGAAATGGAGCCACTCAGAAATTCTCTGGCAAAACAAGAGTCGCACTGAAAAGAGACACCATCTGAATCTAATCTGATTTAATAAAACATCTTGGGTTTATCTTTCAAAGAACTGAAGTGCAATCTAGCCTGACTTCCCAGTAGGTGGCTGAAAGCCTGGAGTACCTGCATCCCTGAAGCTTGGGTAGTTAGGCACGAGCAGGAACATCAGACATCCCTACTACGTAACCTGTACCAGCATTTGATCCTGAAGCTTTTAATTACCTTGACTGTGGGTGTCCAGACGCCTGACAGCTCTGGGAGCCCCGCATACGAGGAGGAACCTCTTCTGGCTACACCGCCTGAGTCACTTGAGGCTCCATTCAGCAGGCCAAGAAGTTTCACACATGCTGGTGCCATTCACAAGGTAGAGTTAAATGCTGCAACAGAGCAGGCCTGCCAAGGAGGCGAATGCTGAAAGGGCAATATCCTGCTTTACCTCATTTATCCCCGCTTTTCACACACCCTGTTCCCCATCCCAGTAATGTGACATCTTCCTTCTTGCACCAGCTCAGGTGCTTACTGATCTCTCACTGGTTTGACACGTTATCCTCACACCAGAGAAAACTGCTATTTGATTTGTCTTGGGGGTTGAGGGCTAGGACCAGTTAGCTAACCGCCAGTTTGGCGAGTTGAACATAACTCAGTAAAGAACCTCCTGCATCCAGTCAAGCAGATGTCAAGACCAGACGGTTTTCCTTGTCTGGTCAGCAACAACAGAAGACCTCTGTCCACCTTCACAGGCAGCAGTCCTCTTCTGCCCGTTCAGAGGAACTGCCTCCCCCACTACAGGATATGCCCTCTGCCTGTCTTCTGGAGGACTTCTCCCTACTTCCAGGGCACAGCTTAATTCAGGCTTTTTTAAATTAAATGGTAGTTAAAAGCCACCATTTGGGTTTCGTTTTCCCACAGAACCATTCTACTTAAGGACCCATACACTTTCTGATACATGTTCTGATTTCGGAGCGGAGAGTCTCTGCTCAGGGACCCACCAGGCTCCTTGGCTCAGAAGTGGGGCACAGAGCAGAACCTCTCCAGGGATGCTCTTATCCTGAGCAGTGGCTCTGGGAAAAAGATTGCAAACATTTGGAATCTCAGTAGGGTATGTGCTTTGAGAACAAACCCAACCTTTGCACATCAGCATTTCCAAATCAAATCTGGGGTGACAAAAATGTATATTTATTTTGCATGGCCTGTTTAGAATACAATGAGGTTTTTTTGCAATATCAGTGTTTTTTCACTGACACCAGCTCAATTCGGAAATCTTTAATTTCAAACCTTTATAAATTAATGGCTAATTCTTATCTATTTGTTTTCATGTCAGCTCTGTCCTTTATTTTAAATACCTCTTCTGCCTTCTGTATTGGATTTACACAGCAAGGAGCTGGCAGTGGTGTGGGTTGCTGGGGTGGCATCATGGTCTATTTTGCCCATGATGGTAATTGGTAAGTGATCTCCCTGCCCTAATCTGGACCCACAGGTTTTTTCATCTTATTTTCTCATTTTCTCCCTGTTCCATTGAAGAAGACTAAGTGAGAGAGCAGCTGGATGGGCATCTGGCAGCCAGACAAGGTCAGCTCATCACCTTCGTTGTGTTCTTTCGCAGAAATGTATATTTAAGGAGTGAAGAGGATATTAAAGAACGACAATTCCAAGAAAGACCTACAGCATCACTGAAATGACTCCTTCCTCCTGCTTCGCAGCAAACCTTTACCCATTTCAAGAAACTTTTGATGAAAAAATAGTAACTTTATCATGGAAAGCAGATATTTCACAGTTTTGGTAGTAGAAGTAGTAGCCGTAGTACTACTAGTTGTTCTACTAACAATAATATATTTGTAACAAAAAAGAAGTGTTGACTGAAAGTTATTCATCAGGACCAACAACACAATGAGAATAGTTTCTAACTACCAACACTGTCCTAGTTACTCTCATAATATAAAATACAATTTTCTTTTGAAAAATCCACAAGGTGGCCACAGCTGCTTGGGAAACCCAGTTTCTAACACATATGTTTAAGATCTCTAATGCATGAGGAACCCACCATGAATTATACACCTAATGCAATACTCTCATTCCTTATGAAATACACCCATCCAACAATATAAAATCCAAGACTACTAAATGTTTCCATAAGTCTAGTCTTAGATCTGGACAGACTCAGACATACAAACAGGTTCAAAAGCCATAACTCACTTTGGCCTCTAGCGTAACTGGGCGCAGCTTCTGCCATCCACTGACAGAGAGCCTCAAAGGCCTTGCTGGGGACATTATGTGGGCATAATCACAGGATTGGAGCTTTATTCACACCTTTTAAGGGGTAATTATGCTAATAGTTCAACTTAATATTCTGTACTTAAATTTAAGACACCCTGTTAATAATATGGTTTTTATTAGTACCCACTCCATAAGCCCAGAATACGTTCATGTCTAGTATACTCTATGCAGTTCTCCAACCACACAAACATAGCATAACTAGTAGAAATAAAGAAAAGGTACAGATAGTCCAACCATGATGCAACTTCAATACTAAGACAGAATGAAATAGGTTAAGACATTTATTTTGAGAAAGACACTGTGAATAGGGAAAGACCAGTAAACAGGACAGTATTTTTAATTGATTATCATAATATAAAAAAAAAAGGCAGTGCCCTGAAGTAGCAAGCAGGAAGTTTACAAGGAAACTGTGGGTTTTTTTCATGGCACATTGTTAGATTTTGGAACTTTCTGACACAGGATTTTCTGCATGTAAAAATAAATGGGACTAAAGAAATACGTCTATGAGGGATCAAAGAAATATGTCTACAAAGAGATTTTAGGTATTCAGGTACTACGACCTGGATGGAGACCTATAAAAGAAAAATAATCACTGTACACGTGCTCTGGTTTTATATCCACTTCTTAAGTATCAGCTTCCAATCATCGCTGGGGCTAGGAGCAGTGCCTAGCAGGTCTTAGGCTGTATTCCACGCGGTAGTTCTTCCACACACCTGGACACACACACAAACTCTGTTAGACATATATATTTAAATGTCCTGATAAAAATTAAAGTATCTTCAAAATCAGTATTTTCTTCTTACAAAACATACATGGATGTGTAACATATAAGTAGTACGGGTCAATACAAAGCTAGGAAATGTACAGTGCACCTGAAAAATTCAACAATACGAAACTATCCAGCTATTCGAGCTAAGTTAAGAACCTGTTAAATTCCAAAATAACTTGATAAAATGACTTTTAAATCAAAAAGATTTAATGAATTTTTGGAATGGTTATCAACTGAAATTCTCATCTCAATAAAGATGTCAAAGTCAATGAATATATGAGTGCCTCCTTAAAAAATATACATATATTGCAATTTTCAGAACAGAAAGATTTTTCCAGAGTGAGGTAGTCAGATTCTTTAAGTCAAGGTGATCATTTTCTGAAGTAAAACTATGTCCCATTTAACCACGTTTCCCTCCAAACACCAGTTATTTCTACAAGACAGAAACTCAAAAATCAGATGAACGAAGTAAAATAATAATAAAAAAAGGAATAAGAGAAATCTGATTTAAGAAATTTCCATGTTGATGTAACATAAGCAAGAAGCTCAGAGGCTTAAGACAGAAAGAAAAACAGGCACGTCAGATCACTTGACCTATGTAAAGTTTTATACTGTAATTCTACAAATTAAAGGCTCCTGCTTATTGAAGAAATTAGATTCACCCACTTATGACTAGGATTATGCTATGCTAAATTACAGTGCAAGGATCCGGCTGCCTTGTAAGCACTGAAATCTATGATTAGCAAAATTTCCTATCAACTTCTGGAAGTGCAGGAAGACGCCTAAAACACACACACAAAAAAAAAAAAAAAAAAAAAAAAAAAAATCCCAAATCCTTCACTGTCCCTCCCCCAACAACAGTAACGTTTCTAATTTAAAGTCACTAATTTGATAAGAGATGAAGAACAATAAACGCATAGAAATTCCTTTTCTTTTCAGCCTACATCATTTACACTAAATACGTATTCAGGTTCTCCTGCAGAAAAACAGAGGCCAGATAAAGGAAGGATACCTCTTTGTCTGTAATTAATATTTACAAAATAGTATTGATTCCTTTTAAGATTTTATGTTTTGCAGCAAACAGATGATAAAGATTTAAAGTCCATTTTTAACACACACCAACTATTCTCCCAAAGTTTATAGGAAACCGCTCAGCTAATGGCTCTAAGGTAAGGTAGTTATGACTTCCATTACTTGTCTAGCACTAGATTTGTACACAGCTGTCTAAAAGGAATTTATCCATTCTTTATTACCTTTAAAGTGTCAACACAAAGTAAAGGTAACAAATTAATAGATGGCTGGAAAACAGCATGGATATGACCCGTGCTATGACAATCCGCACACGGAAAAGCCGGGATTTGTTCTGCTGGTACCTTTACTGGACCGTGCCGGCACCCTCCCCCAGCTTCCACTGCTGCTTTCTCAGATTTAAGGTGCTGCTGCTTTCCCAGGTCTTCATCATTTATACCCTCTGCCAACCCAACTGCAGGGGTTGCTGCTCCTCAGCCAAGGCTGTCGAAGTGAGGCTGTTTTATAAAGATTTTGCAAAAAAGTCACAGAACTGGTCTAGACCATCCTGACAGAAGCTAACAACTGGCTACGTGCCTTCTGGCTGGCATTTTGGCAGTGACCACTGGTTGGTGTAGCTGGGAAAGCAACGTCCCAAAATCGTACGAACTGCAGGAGCACATGTCATTATTTCCCTGTTCTGCAGGATAAAACCCACTTCCAGGACACACGAGCAAACAGATTTTATGCAGATGAAAGGCAAAAAAGAGGAACGATGGCACAGAGCTTCAGTGAAGAGCATGCACAGCAGGTACGTCAGGCTGGGAGCAGGAATAGTTGCCCATTGCCATCTGCTTTCACTGGTGGGAGCGCATCCACAGGGGATGCCACCAGCTGTGCACCGGCTGTGTGCACCGGGGCAGGGGAGATCAAGACCTGGAGCTCGGGGCTGCCGAGCTTCCAGCACTTCCTTTGGCCGCCAGCTTGAACCCGACCTCAAAAAACTTGTTTTGTGCTAAAGTACATTTAGCATGAAGGGGTAAAGTCCGCAGAAAAATGCAGCTGTAAGCCAGCCTCTGTCAACTCCTTTTCCCCACAAACTCGTAAACATTCATTTCTGCCTTTCAAGCATCCACACAGGACACTGCAGGATCTCCTCCTTCCCTTCTCCCAGCTGAGATACGTGCATAGCGATGATATCTGAATATAAGAGGAAGCAGACTTCGGTGAAAACTACTCATGCTAATACTGAAATGAGCCTCATTTTTCCCCTCAGTTACACTTATTTAGTCCTTACTGAAAACAGCAGCTTACTAGTTTTACGCATCTCTCCTTTTCCCAGTTTCCTACGAGAACTGCAGTGGTAGACCACCGCAAGGTACTAACTACACCCTGTTGTTCGCCGTGGCAACTTCAATGTTCAAAAGTAGCCTCTTCTTAAGCAACAATTTGGTTTAGTTTTTGGTTTGGTTTGGTTCAGCTCTTTCTTCACATGAGCATTGCATGCTTTCAGTTTTGTTCTTACATAATTCATGCCTTTCCTCCTGTACTTTCTTTCATTTTAAACAAGTTAAAACCCAACACAGATACAGAAAGAAGCACGTATTCTTTCTATCTCGTAAAAGAAGAGTTTTTAAATCATTCTTTTTAAATCAGGAATGAGGATTCTCTTTGTCTACAGCAACCAAGTAATAATTTATTGGTGAACAAAAGACCCAGGAAAGTTAGAAAACAATCATATTACACAAATCTCCACCAAAACAAGCAAAGAGACCCCAGCATGCCATTAGTTTTTCTGTAATGAGATAGCAATGCAATAGTGAATAGTGTCAGCATCAAAATTAGCTCTGCTTGCACATGGTTTAAAGAAGGTAGATAGACAAAGTTATAATCTCACTGTTCAGTGGATACTAGAGATTTTATTCTTTTACTACGTATGCAACCCAGGTGGACGGTTAATATCTTGAAACAGGTCCCAAAAGAGTGAGCAACATGAAATTGTGAGGAATAGAATTACAGTTCTATGTCCCACAAGTAAAATTGGTACTTATTTAGGTTTTTAAAAATATATTTATTGTCTTTCATAAAAACTCGGAAGTACAAACCAGATCTCAATAGACTCAAATGACCACACTGGGAAAATACGCAGATATTGCAGACAACTATAATGTCATAATGGAACTTATGCTGTGCGTGCAAGACGAATATAGAAAAGATGCAGTAATAAGGAAACTAGTGATACAAAGAAAACACAGCAGTCTCAACAGTCTGCTTCTTTTTAAACGAGTGAAGAGGAGGTAAGGTTGGTTCTTGACTGTACAGAAGGGCAGAAACGCGGATTGAGAAAGACAATCCCTAGTTCGTGATGGCTCTCAGATCCCTGGGTACTTCACATCACCCCACAAGTTCTATCTCCCATACAGACAAGCTTTGTTGACACCAGATACTAAATTTGTTGAGCAAAGTTATGTTACACAGTGGAAACACACAGCCTACAGGCTCGAATAGCCTCTTGGATGGCCTGAGTCCAAAGCAAGAAGCGACCTCAGTATGAATATCCTAAGATGGTTGCAGAAGTCTCTGCAAACCAGAGAGGGTAGGTGCTACTCTGACTTTTGAAACAGCTTATTTTAATGAAGGCATATACTTCAGCCACCCATATGCAGTCACATTTCTGTAGATGTGTCTTCCACAGGGAGGAATATGCCATGAAGGCAAACGCTGCAAAACCTCTTTATTCCTCTCCTACCCATAAGACGGGCGTATTTAAGTTTCCAACAATTGTCCTCCATTTATGAAATGGTTTTATCAGTAATAAAACGTCACCGATAACACTGATTCAACCAAGCACGAGTGTCATATCACGCAGGGCAAAGAACATTTGTTTAGTTTTTGTGTTGCTGATGCTGAGGTCTGTGTTGTCAGCTGACTGCTAAAAGGCGTCTATGGGACAACGGATTCTTAAGTAGCTCCACAGCTGAAGGAGTTTGAAGCTGCTCATTCTGTGTTCCCTTCCAGGGATGGATGTTCATCATTAACTAGGAATTTGTTTAAAGCCTGACATTCTCATAGACACATTTGAAAAACAGACATCTCATGGTCAGTAGCGTGAATTGCTATAGCACAACTCACCACAAGAAAGAGGTAGCTGCCTCTAGTACCGAGCAAAAAAAAAAAAATAAAAAATAAACATCACTAACAAACACCCCAAACAAACAAATAAACATCACACAAACCCCTCAAAACAACACCTTTATATCTTCTAAGCAGTTTTAGAGTGGTGAAAATTCTAAAATACTCTGGCATGAACATGTGATCAAAACTATTGAAGTACTATAACCTAATACCTGACATCTAACTAACTGTATGTCCAAGGTTTTAGCCTTTTACACTGACTTTTTTCACACTGACATTGCATTTTACTTTGCATTTGGAAAGCTTACCAACACATACAGTTACTTTGGCCAATGGTGTCTTTTTACACTACAGCGACGCAACGACTTCAGACTATGTGCCCACTTACCTTATAGGAGATAAATATATTTTTCTTTGGCTAACTTGCTCAGGAATGGAAGATTTGGTATTATGAGGTAATTAGATAGGCTACAACCCATGAGTCTAAGGTGACTTTCTTCAGTGGCTGGAATACAGTATGTTTCCAAGTGAAAGGGCAATGTTTCACTACGAAAGGCAATGGCTATTCTGGCCAAGAGTGATATTAGCTGCTCATGATTTGGTTTTGTGAATCAGTAAAGTGTGTAAGTCAAACTGAAAGGGTTTTGGTTGAGATTCCCTTAGGATGTCCAGAACACCAAATGCTCACGATGCCTGTGAAAGCTTCCCAAATGCCCGTAGCGAATGTTAGCCCTCTGTGGCAATTGGCAAGTTCCGAATTTACAAAGCCGCTCTCATCGACCACTGAAGTAGGTTAGTACCAGAGGAAGCATCTAGAATTGGGCTTGGCATCTTCCTAGGCAGCCAAAAGGAAGATCACTTTAGATTATCATATTCTCTCAGCAGCATTTAATTTTCAAGCCTTTTGTTTTCATCCAAACAAGTTTATCGGAAAACCCTTGTGAGAGCAAACATGAAAAAAAAAAAAAAAAAAAAAAAGAAAATCAAAATGGTTCAGACCACTAAAACACCTAGCACAATGTTTTGTCTCTTGCTGACAACTAGAGGAGCTACTTTGGGAGACAGCATGAGCCAAGCCTACCTGCCTTCCCTTCTCCCACCCACTTCAGTTTATTCCCTAAATAATCCCCTGCATTGACCACCACAGAACCAAGGAGTGTACTTTTGTCTATTCCCCTTAGTATCTGTCTACTGACCACGAATTTGTCTTTTTTTTTTTTTTTCAATTTATTTTAAATTTGATAGTATCTGCGTTCACAAGATCTTATGGCAAAGAAATTCCAAATTTGTAACTGTTTGGAAATACTTTCATCTCTTTTAAACCAATCTCCTCCTAAGTTCAAATGTCACACAATACTACAAGATTTGGTGAATAACAGCTCTGCCCCTATGATGTTAAAACTTCACTCAGCTTTTCCACTAATCTTCTGCTCAAAATGAGCAATCCCTGCCATGGTAGTTCTCAAAGACAGCTGCTTCCCCTTCATCAATTTAGCTGCCCCTCTCTTTTGCTCTACTGCCCTTCCTGGGGCGTGGAAACCGAACCTACACACAACTGTCAAGATTTGGGCACACCAAAGTTGCACACCACAGGAAAATGCAGAGCAGATAACCTCTGCCTTGTTCTCAATACCCTTCCTGATGATGCCCAACATTTTAACAGCTTTTTCGGCTGGTGCTGCTACACACTAAGCTGATGATATCAGCGAATTGTTGATGATGACGACTCCAAGACCTTTACTAGCGCAGCCCTGTCAAAATTCATGTTGAACTCTCCCAAGGTGACATGCATGAGGCAGTTTTTGTTTGTAGTGGTCTGTAAGTGGAACTGCAGTCTGTGTTCTCTTTGGCTCCGGTTTCCCTTGCCAAATGAACGAATTCAAATGAAAATGTGATATCTGATGCGTTAATGTTGTCACGGAAGGTAGCTGCAGTGCCACCTGCCTTTGTGTCCTGCCTAGAACTAGCAAGATACACCAAACAAGTATTGCAAAAAGATAAAACAAAGTACTTCAGGACTGGCAGACTCAGGCAGGCAGGTCTTGATGATGAAGGCTCAGGTCTGTGATAGACCTTTTGTTAACCAGCATCAGCTTTCTGCACGTTTAACTCTCTGAATTACTGAGCCCAGCTCATATATTAACATATCACATAGTATATATTTTAATAGTTTTAAAGTTACCATCTTTAGGGTATAATACTACTTCAAATTTCGACATTGTAAAATCTTTTCAGTGTTTTATTTTGAAAATGAAATTAATACAACTAAAGCGGTCATGTTTAAAAGTTGTGTCTTGTGATTGTGAGGCTGACTGAGTATTCACTTTTGTTAATTCTAAAATGCCAATAGTATGGTATTCTCCCTTCCTCCCGTACTATTTAGTGTCACCTCCATGCTTGCTCTTAATCCTTTTTCTTCATTAGGAACAGAATCCCAAGAAAGCTTAATTTCTTTTACCAGAGCCAAAAAACCAATCATGTTTTTGAAAGGTCACTGTCTATAGCATGATGAAAACTTTTGACAATCCAATCACTTTGTAGCAAATGGAACCCATCTAAAAAATCTGATCCAAAGTATTTATATAGTGTGCATTACCAAAGAATCCAATCATTTCGCTTTTCCCAGAATGGCTGAACTTATAATCGAGCCAGACCCTTGTTCTATCAATTACCAGAGGATTAGCTACCCCCTACCTGAGGCCCATCAAATAGTCCTAGGAGGTTGGAAAAGCTGAGCTGAATTAAGAAATTTGGTCTGTGTAAGAAGGTTAAGATGCTAAGATGCATTGGAAGCTGACAATGAGGAGCAGGAATGAATTCTAAGTTGAAAAGAACAGAACTGAAACCTCGCGGTAGTACAGATGGGTCTTCAGCAGGAGAACCGAGGTTAGGAGAAAGTATTGACTGGTTTTGCACAGCCATGTGAAAGAAAGTTGAAGCTCTGAGAAAAAGAGTCTGGGCATGGTGCCATGCCTTCTTGAGCTCAGAGGGCAGGCTGCCAGCCTATACTTCTAAGCCGCAACAGATTTCTCCTGACAGCATCTCTGTGAAAGAGGAGTTTTAATTCTCTTGTTTTAAGAAGGCACAATCTTAGTATCCTCAGGGTTAGAATAAAGACTGTAGAGAAATACGATTGGGACCTCATATTTTATTCAGTTCTGATTAAAGTTTCCTATTTAAACCAGGCCTCGCAGGCTGTAAGATTTGGGGAAGGGGGGGTATCACAGGGAGCTTTTGTTAGTGGAGGGAGAGAGAAGATGGAGGGAGAGGTCTCCTGAGTGTTTTGCCATTCAGTCTTCAGAGAGAAAAAATAGCATTGCTTTTGATTTGTCTATTTGGGAAAAAAAAAAGTTATTGTGTTCTACTGCATTATTTCAGCTTCAGAACTAGATTGTCCACTTTCTTTATCTATAAATACATATCCTTTGACTTTTCACAAAATCTACAGACAGCTTGTACAGAAGAAAATAAACACAATGCCCTAAGAAAACTAAAGAAGGACAAGTGAGAATAAAAAAAATGCACATATATAAAGAATGCTCTACAGAATAAACCAATATTATTCTTCACCATAAACAACAACAAAAAAGTATCTTACGAAGTAACTTTATCCCTCCCATACCTCCACATCAACATAGAGCACTGATGAATAACCTCACTGGGTACTTGATCTCTGCAGCTGCCCTGCTGTGGTATTGCCACTTCCTCAGAGAGGCATCTCCCCCTCAGATGTACTGATCAACTTACACAGTAGCTGATTCAGCTGTCCCCATTTCTGAACTGTATTCTGAATATCTTTCACAATAGTTAGAAGTAACTTTTTTGCTTTATCCATAGCTAAACTGATCAGGAACAGGGCTCACAGAATCACAGAATTGTGGAATGGTTTGGTTTGGAAGGGATCTTTAGAGATCATCTAGTTCCACGCCCCCGCCATGGGCAGGAACATCTTTCACTAGCTCATGTTGCTCAAAGCCCCATCCAGCCTGGCCTTGAACACTTCCAGGGATGCGGCATCCACAACTTGCCTGGGCAACCTGTTCCCGTGTCTCACCACCGTCATAGTAACAAATGTCCTCCCTTCTGTCCAGTCTAAGACTACCCTCTTTCAGTTTAAAACCTTGTCCTGTCACTACAGGCCTTGGTAAAAAAATCTTTTTCCATCTTGCCCATAAGCCCCTTTATATATTGAAAAGCCACAATAAGGTCTCCCTGGAGCCTTCTCTTCTCCAGGCTGAACAGCCCCAACTCTCTCAGCCTGTCTTCACAGGAGAGGTGCTCCAGCCCTTGGATCATCTTTGTGGCCCTCTGCTGGACTTGCTCCAGCAGGTCCATGTCCTTCTTGTGTTGAGGGCTCCAGAGCTGGACGCAGTACTCCAGGTGGGGTCTCATCAGAGTGGAGTAGAGGGGCAGAATCACCTCCGTTGACCTCGTGGCCATGCTTCTTTTGATGCAGCCCAGGATGCAATTATCTTTCTGAGCACACATTGCCAGCTCAGGTTCAAAGTGGCAGGAAGAATGCATAGGATTTGGAAAAATTTGTGCAATTTTTAGAACAACAGCAACAATAATTTGCATAAATACTCTTCTATTAAATGACTGTGATCCTATTTAGGTGCACAAGGAATGGACTATATTGCCCAGCTGCATCTGAAAGAATTACAACATACTCAGAATGAATTTAAATTCTCAGTGCAGCCTTAACTTTCTGTCCCAGCAGTCACATGTATATGTCAATGAGCATCTATGGACATCTCAGTTAACCTAAGGTTTAATAGCAATACTAGATGCTACAGTGAAGCAGTCGATGTAAGATATTTACTGTAAAGTTTTATCTTCCAGAGATTTACAGCTCACTTTGAACATCTTTATTTGGATAAGACTTCAGGCAGAAGTTGTAAGCTCAGAAGTAATAGTAGACGGAAAGTAGCCACAAGTTCCTCCATTAGAGGGAAGTAACCCTAGCAATTCTGCTCAATACCAAAAGGAAAATACCTAATCCAATTAACAAGAAATACCGACTTACTCATTAGTACATGCCTCTAAGAAGTATATACATATTCTGTGGTGACAACAACTTCTCACCAATGACCTGCGCTAGAAGCAATGACCTCTTCTAATGAATAGAATACATTTCAGCTGACAGAGCTATGTTCACAGCCTGTAGTGTTTAATATTTGTAAATATTAAGGCCTACATATGACATTTTCCTAGGAAAAACTTTCTTCACATACAAACAATTTGCATGGAAGTCTTCAAGTCCTTATGATTTTTACTAGAGAGATATGCCAAGCAATTCTGTGGAACACGTCAGGGTTTTACGAGCAAGGGCAAGAGCATAGCACTTTAAAAACAGAAGTGAAGCCTGCTACAGTTAATAGAAATAGTAAAAGAAAGATGTAATCTGCATGCAGTTAAAGCAGTTGAAGTTCATACAGGATTAGAGTCAAGAGTCCTGATTTGGCAAAAGCATGTCCTGCAATTTTTTTAATGCCAAGTAATCCAGGTCACACCCTCCACAGCATTCACCAAGAACACAGAATCCCCTAATGCACGGTTCAGCAAAGAGTCAGGAAGGCTGGGAAACCAGGTCAAAACCTAGCTTCTGCCCTGCTGAAGCACCCTCTAGGACCTTTCCACCTAGATCTTGGTGCAGTCTTGGAAACATATCGTAGTATCTATTATCACCATCTTCAAAAGGGAACGGTGACTTTCCCCACAGATAACCAGGCACTAAATATTTACGTAGAAGACAGTTAAAACCTCAACCTCACTGGTAACTACAGGCATTGCAAATGCATGAGAAGATACCCCTGAAGGACAGAAAATTTTAGTGTTTCTGTTTTCTTAAATCAAACAAGCAAGGTCATTTTAACACTGAACATGGGAACCAATTTGTCTTCTGCTTTTTGATCCATTGGAATCCATCTCCTTTCATGTTTGCAAAGTCCCCTACCATAGCAAAATAATAACTAAATCTGGTGCTTTTAAAGTTAATCCAGGAATACCACAAATATCGGTACTGAAAGGTCAGAAAATGAACACCCCTTTGGGAATTTACGCACTGGAGCCATTACTAATTCAGCTTAATGCATAAACTATCAACAGATGAGCTGACAGTCTTCAGGTCACCCGATTCTTAGACAACAAGGCCAGAAAGTAAGACCAAAAAACTTCCATAGTTCCTCTGGTCTTGACAGGTAGAGAATCAGGACTGCAGGATGCGTCATGGAGTATCACGGACTGTAGGAAGAACCACCAAGTAGTGGCACAACTGTGATTCAGTCACAAGACGAGTGCTTTGATTTGCTTTGAACTGCCAGGGAGAAGGCAGTCTCATTGCTATATCTGTGCTCTCATTTCCACCACCTAACCTATCATATGAGTCATTCTTCTGCTGTATTCGTTTTACAGTAATGCAATACAGAAAGATAACAATTTAGCAGGAACATCCAACTAATAAATTGAAGTGGGAGATAACAGCACAAAAGCTTTTGGAATGCAGTTACATCAATTGATTAAATCAACTACTAATATGATCCTCCAAGAAGCAGACATTAACTCCAGGCAACACAGCTTGTCTGAAAAGCTTACGAAAATACAGCATTAACCAAACACGTGCACAGAAGAATGACGGAGGAAATCAGCTGTCTCAAAGAGTACTGAAGTTGGACCACAGAAACCACTGGCAATTGTGCAGGAAAGAGTCCAAGGGCTGCAATATATGATTTACCAAACGAAAGGCTACATGTTCCTGAAACCTACAGAGAAGCTACCAAGGCAACTTTTATGCTCAAGGAGAAGCCAGTCCCAAACGGGCTGAGAAGAGACTGTCACCAACCCCAAAGCAGATATAAAGGGCAGTAGTGACTTAAGACTCTCCTAGAATTACTCAGTGGATAACAGAAAACACATTCCCCTGGTAAATCCAAAAATATTTCTCAGACTTCCCCAGACTCCCTCTGACTTCTGCCCTGTGCCCCTTGCCCACACCAGACAGCTTAGACCAGACCACGAGTGACTAGGTGGCTCCAAGAAAAAGGATGATGGAGACTGGGGTGCAGGTACAGTTCTCATCCTGGTCCCAGCTGGGTGTCTCACCCTGGACTGAGGAGTAAATTGAAAGTTGCATTTCGCTGAGTGTCTTCTTTAATCCCAAAAAGCTGCTCTTGAAATGTCCTAATACCAAAAAGTCAGCTGAGATGCTCAAATAAGATAATTTGTATTAAAATATTCCTCAAGAAAGGAATTCACATTTCTAAGAACAGAAGAAGTGAAACCAAAGAACAATGATAATTTACCAAAGGAACTTAAGATGTAGGCAAGTCAGTGTCTTGGGGGAAACTAATCCAAATGACATTGGTGCATAAGAGCACTGGCAGTTATTGCAGGAGACAGTAACAAATGCAGAGCAGCAGACTACCAGATTGGGGGGAGGGGGGAGGACACCACAACAAAAAAAAAAAAAAAAGAAAAAAAAGGGAGAGAACAAAAGACTGAGAATTTAGTAAAAGACCCCTGACCCAAAACTGAAGAAGAAAATTGAAAAGAAAAAAAGCAAGCCACACGAAGACAGAAGATGGTAACTAAGTGTAAATTCACAGTGACAGCACACTGTTATAATTCTAGAAGTCAACGGGCTGAAATCAAAGGCTGGGATGGTATTCTTTCTATGAAAAAATCTCATGATCAGACTCTGTGTTTGCCTCCCTTCTCTGTACATCAAAAACCAAAACCCACTGAAAATACACAGTCTGAATGCATAAGAAACAATGACTTGTACATAAGTAAAACCTTCAGTGACTGTGATGTTGCCTTATGACACAGAACAAAGTGGTTTTGTTTTTACACAAGGCGACATATCCACTGAGGTTACAACCCTTAGAAAATATTTTGGCTTATACAGCTATATTATTCAGAGGAATCAGTGCTTGATAACGCTCTGCTTGCACTGAACATGCTCTCACCCTTTATCATCTCTGGGCTGCGGGTGCTGCGGAGGGAGGTGGGCTCTCCCTGCTGCTCCCAGTGCCCCCTTGCTGGCATATGGACTGTGTGGAGTAAGGTGAGACCGACCTCAAATGCAGAGAGCGGTAAGAGACCGGGATAAGACAACATCTGTGCCCAGTTGTGTATGAAAGAAAATAGATGTTTACTCAAAATGCCACTTCCATCCTGTTGAACCTTGCAAAGTGTACAGGTCAGGATTTTCTGGACAGTAGATGTAGTTACCTACTGGGGTGAAGGCAGAGCTTGTTTCCATGCAGTCATAACCCCCATCCCTGTGAGTTTTATCAGAAGGACTGGCATGAAGGTAAGTTACACAGTGCAGGGCACCACACACCCAAAAGCGGTACAGAGAGAAGAAAATTCCCAGTGACATTTGGTGTCTAGCCCCGCTGCTTACCTAGAGTGGATGCCTGCAGGCATTTCTCCGAACCTGCACCCTTTTGTTTCCGTGTGTCCTGTTACAGGTACACCTCTGAGCGCCGCGCTGCAAGGGCGAGCGCTGCCAGCAAGGGGACACTAAAGCGGCTGACAAAGCATACAGCACTCGTCACTTTAGACAGCACTTATGATGATACAAGGCTCTGAGCAACCTGATCTAGTTAAAAATGTCCCTGCTGACTGCAGGGGGGTTGGTCTAGATGACCTTTAAATGTCCCTCCGAACCCAACACATTCTATGGTACTATGATTGAGACTGGATACATGCTTCTGCCAAAATGGACCCTTGTCACCAACTGCTTCAGAGGGCGGGAAGAGGAGGTACCACTCGTTTGACTCAGTTTTTTCCACTCACAGATGGGGACAGAAAGTTATCTTGACTCACCCACTCAGGGTGGCTAACTTAAGTAATTTTATTTTAGAGGAGATTAAAACTGAACCAAAATACCTGAAGGTGAGGTAAAACGTATTGCTGAGAAAATGAAACCCCCTTGATCTGAAGCATGCTTCTGTCCTCCTGAAGAGATACTTCTTCCTAAGCTTGTTCCTTAGCCATGTTTGTCTCGCTAAGAAGTTGGGCTTTAAAATCTATTTCTGAGGATTTTGGAAAGAAACCACTGTCTGCAGTGGCACAGAGACTGCGCAGTTTTGCACACAGTGGGACACTTACCAAGCTCTGCTAATAGCCCCTGGGAAGCCACCTTTCAAACCAACACCCCGTGGAACAGACGCTCCTTTGCTTTCAAACCAGCAACAAATCTTCTGCACGTTCGGCACCACGTGCACCAAAAGGGAGAAATTTAAAGCAGTGGGTGGAAAACCGAGCCCTTTCTGAAAGCGCCTTCCCTCAAGGATAAGATTTCCACGATTTCCTTTGCATGCCTGATCTCATCCAGGCCAGCCTTGCGATCGGCGCAGCCGGAGGAGAGCGCACCAGTGGGCTGGGTCACGCAGGGGGCAGAAGATGCGATGGTGACAATTTTGCCTCTGCAAAATCTGCTGAGTACTGGTCCGTGACCAGCCTCATACACTGTGCGCAGCTAAAACGGTCAGTGACAAATGAAGAAAGACACTTCATGCGTATACGGTGTACAGCGTGACTAGCTCCTGGCCTATATTATTTCTTTTTGCATCTGCTTAACTTCGTCTATCTAGGTTTGCTCAATTAATTTAGGGATTCTGTTCACACCTGAAAACGACGCAAAGGAACAATCTCTTGAGATGCAGCTGCTCGCCATCACGTGAACCGAGTTTAGGAACATTATTTAGTCAGAGCTTAACACTTGCAGAGAAACGCAGGAAGATATGTAACCAAAGGACTTGGAAGATGTTATTGTGTCACAGAAGAGCTTTATTCCTATCTCTAAAACTCCAAATCACAAGAGCTTCAGTGTTCAGCCAACACTCACCCTGTGTTTGGCTTCACCCTATCGTTCCATCCCAATGTAAAAAGCATCAGTCAGCAACTTCTTTTGTCAATAATTTGGCAAATGTTGCTCTCTGAAACCTAAGCCAAAAGAGCAAACGCAAACAAATATCGGTTTCTGTTCTGTAAATAAATCGAGCTATTCGGTTCTGCTTTGAACTAAAGAAACTGAAGCAGCAGCACAGTGGCTTTTATGTGACGCAGCAGTACTTCAGACAAACCGCGTTCTTCATTGTATTGACTGCACTTGATAAGACCACACCAGTATCTTAAAAAATAAAATAAAATAAAATTTAACTTAATGGCATTTAATTAGCATTCTTATCATACATATTTTTACTCACGAACAAATAAAATAAAAAGGGCTTGGACATAAAAATACGCTCACAGAGGGAGATGGAGGTGAAACAGAAAAGCACATCATATTTTTTAAAGCTGTAGATAAACAGCAAGTTTAAATCAAATTAATAGCATATGAACTACAAGCACTGAAACTCCTGCCCCAAACTAGCAGACAGCATAAAAAATGTTCTAAAAATAGTTTTTTTTATATATCTTACACAAACAACTATCAATTTGTAACATTTATGATTCACATAAAACAAACTAATCTTCTAGTCCTCTGCAACAGGATCTTTCCCAGGACTAAAACCTTTATCATTATTTGATCGTCCAACTGAATTGAGATGAATTAGTGAAACAAAAATCCTAATTAAAAACATGCCTGATGTGTATTTTAACAGGTAACAGAAATATACTGCTGATAGCACATTTTAGTGTAATTGTTCTTTTCACAGAATGTTTTAAAATAATTGGGGGAAAAAAAAAAATAAATTCTCCCTAAGACATTCCAAATACTGCTGGTCACATAAATCACAAAATAGGGCAATGAAGCATGATCGATACTTGCACAATCCATTTATAAGCACAGATATCTGTCTTTTGTTATATCAATGTACCGTCCAAAACGCATTATTTTTCTAGGACATTTCTGTGGATTATATCACATTTAGAAATAAAGAACAAGTTTAAGCCTGATGTATTTGAAAACATGCTTTCAAATACAACTTCTACAATATTAGCTTCCAGCTGATAACGTAACTCATACTCAAGTTAATTTATCTTACTTTGATTTTATATGTCTACCAATTATTTTTAAAAAGCATTATGTACTTTTTTTAATATTTAGCTGTATTGACTATGCATGGATACATTTCTTAAATGCCTTATGTACGTTGAAACACACACATAGCATCAGATGAAAAATACATAAGAGTTTATGGCAGAAAAAAATACCTTTAAGATTTAAATTTTTTTAAAAGTCATACTAATAAAATATTGGAAGTGTGCAAAGAAATACATTTTCCTACCAGAAATTTTATCTTGACCACTTTGGCTCCCACATATTCCTGTGTTCCACTGAATCAATTTCACACTTACTCACCTCCCTGTTTCTGTGATGTGGTTTATTCATTGGTTTGATATTGCCATAGCAACTCTGCAACATGGTTATCATGTTAGCCAAGCAATGCTGCTCACCTCCCAGTATACGGTGAATAGATGTCTGGTACATATAGCGTAATATTTTAATGTATATTGATTTCTGCTTCCTACTATTAAGCGACTGGTTTAACATCACCATTTTCAACTCTGCATTTAACCACCTTCCATCATGACCTTCGCAGTATTTAATTTGTAGCGGTCTTAGCTTAATTATAAAAATTAGCTATTACCTCAGATTTAAAACCAGGATCTGTTTTGACTATAAATTCCAACTAATGCATTTGGACGTTTTTGAAAAACTAGAAAAAGAAACAGCACTACTCCCACCCCAAAAATCCAGGGTTTCTGCAGTGTTCTTGTGTTTTTGCCCCACGCAAGCAAACATATGCAAATCAAAGATCAGACTGTGCCTAGCACAGGAGCCCACACACGCTCAATTTAAGAAGCTTTCCCATCGGAGCCTGTGGCCTGGAGGGAGTGGAGACCCTCTCCCCCCCACCATCCCTCCCCAGGAACCCACCAGCAAACCGGCTGGTAAGGGACAGGGATGGTGCTTCGTCCCCAGAAGGGATGCAGCGATGTCCGAGCCCATCGGGTGGCTGGGAGGGATGCTCCGGCGGCAGCTTCTGCTTCCGTAACCTCCCCACAAACAGTGGGGGCTCGCAGAGTGCTCTGAATTACTATCTGGAGGCAGTATGTCTCCTCCATTTGTATAAGACGAAACCCAAAACAAAACAACACATCAGAACAAAGGCGGGATGTCTGCTGCAGCAAGCAAGAGAGGCTTTAAAGCTACCAAGTCTACCACATCAATACTATGCAAATCAGGGCATCCCCAAACACAGATTTGGATCATAGCAAGGAGACTAGGCATTCATCCAGGGCAATAGTACGAGTGGGAGTTGAAACCGTCTCATTCACTGAGTCTTTATCTTCACGAGTTGGCAACTGTTCCACAACTGCGCTTACTCACAGTGGAAACGTCCTTATGTTTGAACTAGGTTGCACCACGGCTTGACCTAAATGGGTTTTCAGAAAAGCAGTTTATTTGCCCTCAGACACTCTTGGACAAGTCCCATAACACACAGAAGATCTGACCACACGTAACACAGAAAAGAAGACTGGAGACCAGCGATACCTTAGGATCTCTGAATGTGGTAATGTAGCAGGACCCCTCCTTCTACCTATCTAATAGCACCACTGTTTCAGACCACGCTGTGTTTAAGCTCAAAAGTTAAATCTGTTATTTGCCTTAGGCTAAGTGTAAAACACATCTGTGAGACACTATGAGCTTCAATGTCAAAATTCAATTTACTGCCACATTGCTTTAACACACTAAGGTTTGTGACGTGAGATCTACCACAAAAACATCCCCGCATGGACTAGCAACCAAGGGCTTTAATTTCTTTCCCCAGCAGAGCTGAAACCAGCATTTTGGTCTGGGATTTCTTTAGGTCCTATTAAGGAAAAGATGTGGAGCAGAAGGCAGATGGAGAAAAGTACTTTTAAGTAAAAGCTGTTTCTGTTCCTCGCTAAGAGAACACAAGTGCTATGAAAGTGCTGTAAGGTGAATTCCATTGCGCTCCAGCACAGCAACAGCAGCATTAATTGTGCAGAACAGGCAAAGGGGTTTCTGTTACCATTCCCTATAACTGGGCTTTGATTTGTTCTCAACCAAAAAAAGTTATCCCAAATCCCACGAGATTTATGTACTCTACACTCAGTAATGATCCTAAAATAGTTGTTTCCACTGAGAGCACAGAAAGGTCAGCTTTGGGGGGGGAAGAGGGGGAAGGTGGAAATAGAGGAGAGGGGAGGGGTTGGGGGGGTACTGAAGAAGAAAACGATGAATTCATATCATCTGCACACACTACTAGGAAATCATGCCTTTTTTTGCTTACAGACAACTCTTACAGTAGTGCAAATAGCTAGGCGATTGCTCTTTTCCTCTAGCAAAATCTGTGATGGTTCTATGCGCCTAGGCAATTTGCAGCATTAATTCTCTTAATATATTTCGTTTTGTCTGATAAATAAAGAGCTTTAAAAGGGGGTTAGAAGAAAAATTATATTCTGCCTAATGTGAGAGCTTATTTCATCTGGGTACACACTCAATTTATAGCGACCTTTGCCGGAACTCTTACAGTTAGTACACCACAAAGGCATCTACACAAAATTAAAGCTGAGCGATTGGTCTGGTGTCTGCCATCCTCTTAGTCCTCTCCGTAAAGAGCTTGAATCTTCAGACCCCAACACAGTTACCTACTTTCATCTAAAGGACTTCAAGCAGGGGACAGATGGGAGCTATCTGTGCATACACAGACTGTGAACTCATGGCCAAAAATGCGGCAGGAATATGTGAAGACACTCAGCAACGTTCCCATAGGCATGTGTCCCACAGATACATTTTGGAAAACACGGAATAGTGCAGTACAGTTTCCACACGAATACTTAACCTTTAAATAATCCCAAAACCATGAATCTGCAAACAAAACCAAATCCAACTCAACAATAACCAAACATAAGCATTACTTGCAGCCTAACCCAAATCTACATGAAGGTTCCAAAAGGGCACTGAAATACCACCCTCGCTTCCCTTTCGCTCCCCTGGTCTCAGCAACTGCACGAACTGAATTCCTGAGCAAATCAAACACAAGAATTACTTCACTCCTAAGTATTACTATGAAGGTTAAACAAGGAAAATGCAACTGAACGTAATGTAATTTCCTTAGAGGTTTGAAGCGGTCCTCCATTTCAGCAGTATGGAAACTGGGGCAAAAAGTTCTTGGTGAACATTAAATTTGCAGTCACATGAACTAAGGTCCAATGTCAGTTTGCATAGAGTCCCACTAGCTTTGGCACTCTCTCTAGCTCTTTCATCTTTAGATTTGCAGCCTTCATGTTACCTTTTGTGAACACTTCTCATTCCTTCTCTGCTACCACCCTTATGCAGGTCTTAAAAAAACTGGAAGACTGCTAGAATAAAAGCCATGTTTTAGTTACTTACCAGACTGTAACACTTACTTCAAGTCTCAGAGCCAACACACACAGCCACTAAATTGCAACAGCATAGCCTTTCTTTTGCAAAGGGTCAGATGGCCCATTTGGGGAGCTATCATGGGCTCCTCTCCAGACTCAGCATTTCCCAGGGACAGAAACACACAGAGAGAGTGGCTACTTCACAGACTTTAATGCCAAGGCCTACACAGTCACACTAGGATGGTTTGACAGCTTTGGGCTTCATGCAGTGCCAGAAATCATTTTTCTTTATCTACATCCTCTGAGCAAGGCCACATCTCAAAAAGCATTTTATCTCCAGTCACATCTGCCTCATGGGCTGCCAATCGGACTGTTCTGAATTAAAATAAAAGGTCATACAACATGACTTTGGCTTCAATTTCAGTTAGTTATTAATTTAGACCAAATGAGAGGAATGACAGCTCTGATTTCACACAAATATTCCAACCTCTATATATAATTTCTTTAAAATGCACTCGTGGGTACCTTTATATTCTCCCAGCAGAGGTGCAGCTCTGTACAAATGGAGTTTTGACTTGCCGAAACTCTCAGGAGTTTAGTCTGTAAAAAAAGGCAAATATACCTTGAGACTTTGCAAAACATCCTGCATGAAAAGCATTCATGTTTTGAGCAGCCTTTTCTTTTTTTAAAATCAGCAGACAGTATTGCAGCGACAGAAAATTAACCTGATAAAATGGGCCATTCAAACAGACAAAATGGGTTGTCAGCAAATAAACTGATGCCAATCTAAGCGATCATCAGGTCACATCAGGCAAGCTGTGCAAGCAGAAAATGAAAGGACTGCAAGTCAGTCCCTACCCAGTAAAACTATTGGTGATATCTTTATTTGTATTTAGAGATCTTTTATTAGAGATGCTATTTTAGGCTTGACATGTATTCCTATGACGTGGTATAATTTCCGATTGATTGCACCCTTCTCTCTTCATCAAGATGAACCAACACAGATATATAATGGACTGTCTGTAATGGCAAACAGGTATTTATGATATCTTTCAAGATTACCATCACTGCATAATGTCATCTTTTTTTAACATCTAATAACTTTTTTTTGTTGTTTTTAAACAGTCTGTTAGGGCAAACTTAAATCAGGGGTAAGACAGACTTCACTACAGAAGACGCATTCTGATTTCTGTTGTGTCACAAGGACTAGGTAAAGCCTTACACTGGCTTCTAATGAGAACTTTTACAAAGGCTCAATTTAGCAAAATGCTAACGACTCGTACAAGGGGTTTAGCAGCTTTAGCTTCTTCAGATTAGGAAGATCCTATACACATCACATTGTTAGTTTTAATGACTACATTATACATGTGTTCTATTGATTTCACAGAATCACAGACTAGTAGGGGTTGGAAGGGCCCTCTGGAGATCATCTAGTCCAACCCCCCTGCCAGAGCAGGGTCACCCAGAGCAGGCTGCACAGGAACGTGTCCAGGCGGGTTTTGAATATCTCCAGAGACGGAGACTCCACCACCTCTTGTCCTGTCCCTGGGCACCACTGAGAAGAGCCTGGCCCCATCCTCCTGACACCCGCCCTTTAGGTATTTATAAGTGTTGATAAGGTCCCCCCTCAGTCATCTTTTTTCCAGACTGAAGAGACCCAAATCCCTCAGCCTTTCTTCATAAGACAGATGTTCCAGTCCCCTAATCATCTTGGTAGCCCTTTGCTGAACCATCTTCAGCAGTTCCTTGTCCTTGAACTGGGGAGCCCAGAACTGGACGCAATAGCTAGCTACATAATAATAATATTATTAAAGACCAGCTTGTGGGGGACAGAGATGAAATAGTTATGTATCTGCATAACTTCATTCATATAAGCAGGTTAAAAAAAATTTCTATTTTAGTGCACAGTGCTTACTTTCATATTTCAAATTACCACCGTATTAGTTTTAGAAATTACTACGTAAAGTCATGTTCATCCTTTGTTGCCAGATCAGGTCCTTCAAAAGTTTGCTTTCATGCCTTTATTCCCTTACCTGTGCATGCTGACAGTAGAATAGTGCTATTAACAAAAAACCTGAAGTGAAATCAATAGAACACATGTATAATGTAGTCATTAAAACTAACAATGTGATGTGTATAGGATCTTCCTCATCTGAAGAAGCTAAAGCTGCTGTTTCATGTTTGGCAATTCCCAACATTAAATAAGCCTTTAAAATTAAAAAGCACTTTTTCCTAAAAAAAAAAAAAAAAAAAAAAAAAAAAATCAACACAGTAAAATTTGTTTATATGCCAAATTAATGTAAATAGAGTCTGAGAAAATACACCTCCTCATATATTTGAACTTGACAGGAATCATTAGATGAGTACATTTGGCATCTAGTGCTGACTAAACACAGAAGAATTATTTATCAGTTGCTGTTACAATTATGAAAAAATCTATGAAAACCAAGAGCCGTCACAACCAAGCCTAATTTTCTTCTAGTCTTAATACATGGCATTCAACAAGATAATGAAACAGATAATGTAATAGGATGCCTAGTTTGTATTGTTACTGGTTTTCCCTACATCTTTATACCTTGTGTTTCTGTCAAAGGCTCTATTTAGTAGTGTCATTTATCAAATATATATTTTTATTTGTGTTTTGATGTAGCAAAATTGTTATCTTGATTCCAGTACATTTATATGAACTCATACAGCTTTGCTATGGCAAAGTTAATATTATTGATTCACCACACTAAAGCTGCAGGATTTTGATCGCTCCTTGTAACATGCTGAATATGCCCAGCATTTCTTTAACCCACCCAGGACTTAATATCTACAGATGAAATATGCTAAAATGTTACTCAAATCCATTTGCAGAAATCACCACATCTCACACCTTCTCTGATTTCCTGTAACAAATCTGCTCTGAGCACTACTACTATAAAAGATAATGAGTTTACTTGGGGAATACCTACCCAATATGAGCAAGAGTAGAATTTACTCCACAGACAAACGTAGTCCATAAAGAAGATTCTACTACTATATACTAATTGTTTGGAAATAGCTATACCAGCACTGAAAACAGATATTCTTTGCAGTTGCTTTGGGGAGATGAGCAAATTGTTATTCATATTTCATAATAGACCTATTTAGCCCCTGCAGTGGCAGGCAGTGGCTGAAAGACAGGACAACCAAAGCCAGGCAGAAAAAACACAAAGTGAATAACGGGCACGGGTGAGGAAGCAATTGTTAAATATGCAGTAAGCGCTGAGCAACTGGAGGCACTGATAAGAGTCACGAGCAATCAAATTATATCAGATTAATTCCTGACTCAAAAGTTATTATCCTCTCTGCAGAAGTGAAGCTACAGATCCGTTAATAAAAAGAGAGGCATTGTAAAATATGAGCCATTATACCAATTCTCTGTTTTGCTATCTGTTTGAGCAAGATGCCAATAAGTAAGAGATCGTTGTAACTGGCTTCTACTATTGTATAGTATGAATTCTTTTCTAACAGAGAAAAAGAACAAAAGCAACAGGACACTTTTGTGTATGCAGTGTTTTCGTTACAGTTTGATCTCTACTGCAGGGGTTTTTGACACTAGGGTCTAGCAGTAACTTTGTGACTGCATTGCAACACACGTGAGCAACTTAAATCCTATATAGTTCTTTATTTAACACGTGCAGGGTCTTTTTTTGGTTTTCTACAGAGCAGAAAGCCCCCAACACTAGATTCGGGGCGACTTACCGGGCCTGATTCCTTGCACTCACAGAAATTTTAGCATCTCACTGATACCAGCCTTCCTTAACTGATAGCTGAAATTGCTTAGGTAGATTGATTCAAGCCCTTCCTGAAGAGCAGCAAAAGAATCAGACTGCTTTTACTGAAATGTCAGGTGCTGCATAGAAACATTAAGCAGTGTATCAAATTCACAACACAGCGAACTGGTTGCAACTTGTGCTGTCACTGAGATGTGGTTGTCAGTTGGTGTATCATATTTCCATGGCATTAATTAAGAAAGACATTTTCCCCTATTGTCTTATCCCTATTTTTCATTTAAGTGAAGAGTTTTATGTTTTCCACTGTTTCCTTATCTTCTAACATTGAGAAGGGAATGTTGAGAAAAGAAACAAAAATTCACTCTAGCACTTGCAGAAGTCTAACTTAAATCACAACTCTAATCTAAAGCACAAACCTAGATTTAACTAAATTGTTTCGTTCTTGTGTATAGTTTCATTTATTCAGAAACCCTAGCCTGCTGTTAGCTTCAGCCAACTCTTTATATTCCAATCTTATGACAGGAACAAATGTTCTTAAAAAGTTTTTAAAGCTACACACCACAACCTAACACAAAAGCAAATCCTTAATACATACATTTTTTACAGGAAAGAGAGTGGAGAAATATGTTTTGAAGTCAGCTTCCTAACTTTTGTGAATTGCTAAGCTTCTCTAGAAAACAGAGAAAGCTCCACAAAAGCCTTGTGCTTCTATGTGTCGTCCTAACAACTCATCACCAACGAAAAGAAAAGCTTTTTGGGAATCCATGCACACAAGCTCTCCCAGGGAAAGCGCCCCTGAAATGCTGCTAAATCAGAGCACACAGCTGGTCATCACAGACCGAGTGATTTAACATTCTACAAAAAATAGCATTTTTTGCCATTGGTAAACCACTGATTCTTGTGCTTTAAACACACAAGGCTCCTCATAAGAGAAAGGAAATACAGTAGAGCTAGTGATACTCCTTTCTGGACCTCACCTACAGAAAAGAAATACTAAATCTTGATTCCTGTTCTGGCCTTTATAAGGTAACCAAAAGGGATAACATTTTTGCTGTATTTTTTGTTCCAATTAGGGACAGATTTTGTTTTTGTCTGAAAAATAACAACTCATTTCATATGAGCTGGATCTAGCATCACCATAGTTTTTATTGGCCACTTTAGTGAAAAAAATAAAAAAAAAATTCTCCTGAAATTTGACGAGACAAAAAGTTCTCTGCAAGTTCCGTCCCTTTGACAAACATGAACATTTCTCTGTATACTGATTATTTTTCCATTTCATCCCCCTCCCACGTCTTAAAGCTATACACAAGACTTTGAAGGCATTATGTTACGAAGGCAACTCACACAGCTCATCATTATCTAGACCTCATTATTAAAAATTTTATTTTGGATTAATAAACTACCCCGTTCTTTCAATGAATCTCATAACAGGGTGTGCTGAAGAATCCCCTTCTTTTAAGTTGATAACGATCAGGGTAGCCTGAGCATGTGATTCTGTTGTGGGTGGAATGAATTGAAGAAACGGCTCCCATAAATGTATTCTGGATTTCCCTTGCCCCCATTCTACCTATATACGGGTTTCTGCAAGTCCTACCTTCTTCAAGACAGTAACTTCACTGATTCAAAAGAGAAAGGGAAAAATCAAGCACTTGCAGACCATGTCAACAGGTCCCCAGGGATACAGCCAAAGTGGAACTCAGATCTCTGAAGACTACAGCAAAGCAACTCCTGGTTTAACAGTCCAAACACTGAATCAGCAGCATAATGACTACATAGCACAAATCGCTAGGCTGACGTAATCTTATCCTGACAGATTTGTTTAGTTAGGCAGCATATAAGTTCACGCTAACTCAAAAGAGACTTGTCCACATTTGACTCTTACTGAACCTTCCACTGCTGGTTCCCAAGCTTTTCTGCCAGTCCCTTCACACACCATTAGTACTCCTTATCTTCCCTGGTCGTGCTTCCTGATTTTCATTAACTTACCTGAAGCGGAGGCTTTGATCCCAGTGTTTGCACCTTTTCGTTGATCAGCTGGACCTTCCTCTTGCCAACACATCCAGCATCTGGAAAGACAACCTTGACAAGGCAAGAGCCTGGAAATCCTAGGGCCACACAAAAACCTCTGAAGTTTGCTCAGTTGGCCCTACATGCCACAGTGCAAGACTGGGGTAAAGACCCTGCAGGCAGGAACCGCACAGCAGACTCCTGTTAGTAATGTGTGCAGTGCTGTAGTGTACTACAGCCACATGTTGATGCTTCAGACTGAGGGACCCGAAGCGGCTGTTCAAGATTACCAAAAAGACTGAAAAAGAGAAAGGAGGATACGAAGGACGTGTTTGCAGGACAAGCAAAGCGCTCTGCTAGGTGGTTGTTTACAACATACAAGCAGTGGAAGAGCCGAGCACACATACCTCAGTAGCAAGGACTGGTTGCTTCCTTTGAAGAAGAAAGGAAGCGTGCAGAAGAAATCTAGGCTGCCAAAGGGAACAGTTCCCTCAAGAGCGGAATATCGGTGCTGCCTGTAGACCTTTCTATTTCCCCGGCACCAACCAAAAGGTTCCAGAATTGAGCTAGGAAACAAGTCACTACCAGACCAGGTAGGATACTTGCTCTTCTTAGTCTCCATTCACCCATCCTTTCTGGATGCATGAACCAAGTTCAAGGCACTTTGATAACAAGGGTGTCTTGAACAAGGGATGTTAATACAAAGAAAATCTTTGATTATGTTCAAACACATTATTCTTGGTTACAAAAATGCAGCAGCACAGACAAGTACTGTTAATGGATTTGGCATGGAAAATACAAATGTATTTGTCAAGAAGCTATCGTAGAACTCACATCAATATGACAACATTACTGTAAATGCTGCATAGCACCTGGAGAAAAGGCCAATTCCAAGTTTGTCTAGGATCATCACAATTTTTAATCTGCATGAAGGCAAACTTATTTAATTGAAAATACTTGCAAGAGCGTAACAAAACTGCTTTCAAGGAAAACGCATACAATGGTGAGGTTTTTTGATAATCATTTATTTCCTTTAGCGTAAATTAACTATGACATATGATGTTTTGGAATAAGACGTGTCTGCAAACCATTCATTAGTAGGTTATCAGGCTGATCAAACAGAAACACTGTGGATATGTTTGTGCATTTTCATTCATTACTCTTCTAACACATCGTTTTTTTCCTGGTAGTGCTGAAATCAGTGGGAGGTTTAACATTGACTTTATAGGATCTCCTCAAGCTAAGAGCGTATGAACTTAGGCCTGGCATGAGGTCTTGTATACCTCTGAAAGCACAGTAACACCTTCACTGAAAGATGTTTTTTAATTTGGTTAAATGAGAATGCAATGCTGCTCTGTTTCTGGCAACAAAAAGTATTGTTACAATGCACTAAGAACGGAAGCTGGCCACCCGCATGGTGTTTTGAGATTTGAAGATGAAGGAAGAAAAAAGTAATTATTCTAAAATAACAGAAGAACAATCAGCTGAAGATTCTGCAAGAGATCAGTCAGATACTTAATAACAGAGCTTGAGTGAAAACCTAGAGCAGTCATTAAGCAAAGAAGAATGGGCGAGTTGGTCCTTTTTTGGGGCAAGGGGGAGGGTTTCCCATATGGTAACCATGGTAGTAGGTAGATTCAAGAAGCATTATGTCAGGAAATATGAGCTGTCCTACCTTGCTGTCTCCACTCCATGTAAAAGGTGTTGGGAGGAGCAATGCTGAAAAGTTCGGATCATCATCATGATTTTCTAAAAAGGTTACGTAGCACCAAGGGCAGTTCATCACCCCATAGGATATAGAGTGCCATGAGACAAAGCTTTATAATAAAGACGCTACAGTTTACTGAAACACGACTATATACTACAATTCTAGTGAGGGTTTGTCCTGCCTACTCCTGATCCCTCCTGGCTTTGTACATCTTTGAGCACCCCTGGAGCGACCAAAAAATACACAAGAGTTCTTTTTGCCCTTCTGCTTTTCAAAATTTCTTTATGGAAGACCCAGGTGAAACTCATTTCCCCACTTTTCCTCCTCGTCCAAAAACTTTAAGGTAAGAGCAGCACGTTAAGAGTCCAGGAGGTAAATTTTTGAGTGTTAAAAAAAAAAGCTTCTTGGAATGGGAAACAGGAAAAATGTAACCATAATATTAGTGTCACCTGCTTTAGTACTAGTATGTGCAAGTTAGTTATATGAACAGATTCTAGAAACAGCAAAAAGGATTAGATATTCAAACAATAACTAAGAAAATCCTTGGTAATCCAGGAGAGCACAAATTAAAAAAATGCAAATTGCACAGGATTCCATAGTTAAATACTGTCTATCGTAAGAGACTGGAAAAGCAAAAGAAATTCCCAAATTAACATAATTCTTCCTATTCTAAGGTGTAGTGTTCACAGAACTGGCAGGAAATGAATTTACTCAAAAAACGGCATGCACCTGCAGTACCTCTTCGCTCTGAATACGTGGAGATGCTCAACTAAGCAGCAGCAGAGACTCCTCTCCAGAACTGCTGACGATGAGCTGATGTGCTGATTTTGCAGTGGATTCCCAAAACTTGTAGGTTCAGATTCTCCAAGTTTATCCCAAACACAGAACCTGGTGCACGAACCCAGCCGAGGCAGAACTCACACTTCTGCTGTGAGTCACAGGCAAGGCAAGGCAAAGCAATCCATGGGCTCGGCTTTGCTACATGTGGGAGGCTGAATGTGAGAGTAAGAGGCAAGAGAAGGATAGGACCGCTTATCCTGTGGCAGAGATTTTTACCTAGGGATGGAGACAGTCACAGATGCACACACAGTCTGACACTGAGCCGATGCCAACTGCTGTTGCTCCTAACTCTAAGCCCATTGCTGGTGACACCTGAACAACTTGACACAGGAACCTCCTACACAACAAATGCTAACACTGAGTCAGAGCGTCAGTTTGAAAACTAATCCACAGCATTCTCTTATCACATTTCTGCACTAGCCTTACTGCTAACCTTACATCCTCCTTGCTGCTGTTAATTTAACAAGTGTTAACAAGAAGTTAACAGCTTCAGATCTACATCCTTTGTGGGCTTTTCAAACCAGCTTGCTGGCATATCTATTATCCAACAAGACAACTAAGTCTACTATTATTTTTTTTTTTTGAAACTAGAAGCAAAAAAGTTCAGGTTAGCTATCAGAAGATCACTAGCATAAGTAGGTGAAGCTTTCATCATAGGAAGACTTTAAAAACACATCAATGTCTGGTTAACTCTTTGCCCAGCACAAATCCTTTCAGCTGGATCTACATCTCAAGTAGCCCCTAACCACGCTGAGGAGCAAGGCAAGGACCAAAGTTCAGTCCCTGAACTCCCCTCAGGGGTCTCTTTGTGGTCCCATTGGTTTCTCTTGGCCCATTTTTCCAAAGCACCGCATGCAGTCACATCCATCCGCATTCGCAGTTTGGTTCAGTGCACTTCTGCTCCTAGAAGTCCTTCTTTTGAGGTTCACAGCCTCTGCTCAATTAGACAAATATCAGCTGAGAAAAAAAATAGGAAGAGATTTTTTCTTCCTTGGAGCAGGGAGATACACTACAAAAGTTGTCTGGAGTTTTCAGCCCTATTTCTCTATTATTTCATATTTGAGAGATTAGGAAAGGAAAGCCAGGACTCAGCTCCCTTGCACTTCTCCCCAGTCACTGGTAATAAGGAAGGAAGCAACCAGTCAGACAACAAAACATCACTCTTCACAAGGCAGGTCTAACCTAAGAGACTGATATTTGAAGCTGGGGTCAGGAATGGTCAGTTAGTACATATTTAACTTGTGCAAAATGACTTTTAAAACTATTATTGAAACCATTTTCCAGCACAAAGAGCTGCTATGCTCTGACTGAAGCCTAACACGCATACACTGTGTTACTGTACGTGGCCCCTTGCGCTGGGACAGCTTTATTTTGGATTGAATCTGCATCCGAGCACTTCACAGCCATAAGAATACACGCTGCTGCAGCTGCACCCATTCCTATTTGTTTGACAGTGGGCCAGGAGGCACAGACAAGGCAGCACGTTGTGCTTTAAAGATTTCTTACCCCTTACCAGCCTAGGCACCATAAAATACTTATAGACTATTTTGGCTGGCATTTCATTGCAAATTCCATATGCTTAGCTGAACTATTCAATGCTCAGAATGACAATAAAGATTACATTCGAATGCACCATGTAGCAAGTATTTTCCCCTTTAGCTGCTATAGCCCATTATCTCCTAAAATAAACAACGCACAGCCTGCTTGCTCCATCAGCTGAGTTCCGACGTGTCTGACACCTCTGTGCAGCATAAGGATGTACGTGGCTCAAACACCTACTCCAGGGTACAGTCTCATCTCCATTCACCGATACGTGCACACACAATTCCCTGTGCACCAAGAGAATAGAGCCCGAAGGGTGCGATTTCTTTAATAGGGTGTATAATGGAAAAGGGAAAGCAAGCAAGGCTGCTACAAATCCTTTCCCCAAGCAAGCTGTATGGTTTTCCTCTTAGCTATAGGCGTAACCACATGATGATGCGGCACTTGAAATGAAAAAGAAAATTCCCACTAATATGAGGGAACCAAATAAGAACAGTGTCTGATCTCCAGAATAATTTAATGCATACTGAAAGGAAACAGACACTATTATGGAAAACCCCCTTAAATAGTTTGTACTTATATGCCATCACAAATTAACAAGGAAACTGAAATAAGACGTGTAACTTAGGACATGCAGTAACTAATCTCTGCTGCACAATCATACATTTGTTCTTGCATATATGGTTCGGCAAAGCGGGATAGCAATGTTATATCTATGTTATCTATGTTAGCTTTGCAGGGAAAGACAGTGCAGACTGAGACACAGGAGAACAGAAGAAGAAAGTGCCAACTAACTGAATGGGTTTAAAAATCTCTCTTACCTTCCTTGCAGAAGAAACTGCATCTACCATATTAAACTACTACTACGGTAAACAATCTAGTGGAAAGGATGATCTTTTAGAAGCTACTACAATATTTAGGATCCTAAAGCAGCTCATTGGATCAGCTACCTAGCGATAAACTAGTTCAGATTATCCCAGCTACATCCAACAATGAACTCTGGCCAAATGTCAGAGTTTTTAGCCTGCTTTGACTAAAGCTGGCCAGGCACTAGCCTTGTACAACAGCTCCAGCACAAACGCGGCTTCACACAGTCCTCCAAACATTTCTCCCTATTTTTTTTTCTTTGACTGGAAATATTGCAATCTATGCAAGTTTAAAGTTGCTTGGGCTTTTTTGCCTAGGCTTTAAACACTAAATAGATCTCTCGGGATCTATTTTATATCACTTCATACATCCTTCTTTTGTCCACTGCACTCACAGCTCATAAAGTCTACTAATGTTGACTTTAAATACAGAACTACTGCGTATTTTTTTTCTCATTTCCCTTCCCACTTTCTGACCATTTAGAGCTGAACGACAGAACCTTTTGCGTTAAATCATGACCAGACCCATTAATGTTAGGGAACGTTCCCCATTAAAAAGGCAATATATTGATATGCGAACGCTCCACTCCCAACAGCTTTTTTTCCAGCACTTCATTAACATTTTTCCACCACTGAACCATTATATCCTCCCGAAGCGTGTCTCTATTGTTCCCTTTCCTCAGCACACCACTAATGACACAACAAAAGGAGAGGAGGCAATTGAGGGTAAATCAGTCAAACTTCCCATCGGGTTTCCCTTCCGCGTTCCTGCCATCTGTGCTGGCTGCCGCGGTACTACGTATGTTTCAAGACAATACCGCACGGGTCACGCACCAGGCTCCAGCCACGTGTGTCTGCTGTTGCGATTGTCACAGGCCAGTACTTCTGCTGCCTGCCTTCACCCGTACGTCTGCGGGGACAGCTTCCAGTCACCGAAACCGGAGGCACACAGTGGAGCTCCCAGCGCTACAGATGCCCTTCTCCACGGGAAAACTGGCGACCCATCCCCTGGTTTGTACCGTGTCATTTATGAATCACAGATTTCAAGACCTGAGAGGCAACACGTCATATTTTGAATGGCCTGTTTACTCCCAAGAAATTCCCTCTGATACGAGATTAGCAGATTAAACTGTCATTTTGGCAAAGAATAATATTTTTGAAGAAATAAATAAGCAGGCAGCTTAAATCATAAACAAGGTTAGGAATATGCGAACACTTCTTTCTACTAAATTAACATCAGCAAAAGACAGAATGAAATATTGATCCATGTTTCTGAATTAGCTTTCTGAGGTTTGCAGCCACCTTTTCATAGCCGTGAACATAGCACAGCAAAAAAACCTGACCATCACTCACTTTGCAAGCTGAACTGCATGGATCGTTAATGGCTGACTTGTTAATTAAATACGGTAGCAGAATCCTAGATTAGTCCTGTCTTTATAAGAACACCATTAATAAACCTGTTTTTCAATTTAGGAAACATCATCTCTGCATACAGTAGCCATTGTAATATTCCTGCCTAAGTACAATACTTCATTCATTACCTTGACAGGTCGCATCACTTAGGCCGTCCACAGGAATATATTTAATCACCTTGCAAATGCTATCTCTGTTTCCATGTAGAAGCCCCACATACACGACATCTCCTTTAAATCTCACATCATCATTTTCATAAACCAGAGGGCACAAAAAACAAACACACAAACAAGAGAACTGCAATAGGTTTTCTTATTTATTATTTGGCACCACACAAGAATTCTCTTCTTCCCGTTTTTCCAGCTTCTAGCAGCGTATGCGAAACGGAAAAAATACAAATAGAATCATAGAATGGCCTAGGTTGGAAGGGACCTTTCAGATCATCTAGTCCAACCATCGACCTAACTCTCACAAAACCCATCACTAAACCATATCGCTAAGCACTCTGTCTACCTGTCTTTTAAATACCTCCAGGGACGGTGACTCTACCACTTCCCTGGGCAGCCTGTTCCAATTCTTAATAACCCTTTCAGTGTAAAAATTTTTCCTAATACCCACTCTAAACCTCCCCTGGTGCAACTTGAGGATGAATTCAATAAGGAACCCAAACGAGTTCAGTACAGCTCTGCCCTTAATCCTTTTATATTCATATTCCAATATGAACATGAGCACGTACAACATAGTGCAACAGCTGTGGGTGTCTTATTTTTGGTTTACCATGTGATGCATCAGTAACACTGATACAATCTAGCCCTATCGTTTCTCAAGTATGGTATCCACGGTCAACCCTTGTTCTTTCAAAAGACAGACAGCAAGTGCCCCTGGCAAAAATACTCAAGGTTCCCTCAGAAAATTCGTAGCTAGAAAGGGATTCTTTTTTGAAAGTTTCTGTAAAACATCTCATGCAATCACATTGACTAACACTCATATGTTATACATACACGTACATATATAAATATATACACACACAGAGAAGCATCCTTCAAAAATCTAAAAATATAATTTAGGGACTGCAAGACTGAACATGTGACGATTAAAGACCTAGCGCTTTGAAATGCTGAGGTAGCAATACTGCTAAAATACATGCTGAGATTCAACCCTGCCTTCATTACGCAGATAAAGCCATCACTGTGGAAGTGTAAGACTGTCTTTTTGGCTTGTACTTAATCAGGCTTCAAGTATGTATTGCTAATAACTGTGAATAATAAATTAATCCAAAGACTGGAGCATACACGCGCATAGAAGGCTGATGAATGGTTGTTAAGAGGTCTGTTCCAGAGATAGGAAACCTCTTACACCCTTCTACGAAGTGGATTTATTCATTCTCACAAATCCTTAATGAGAGCTTTGCTATTTTCCATTTTAAATATACACAAAAGGAAATTTTAGACGATAGCAACTTAAGAAACGAAGCAGACACCAAATGAAGAACAGACATGGTTCTTCTTCTGCACACTCTGCTTTTAAGGAGGTGCAATCGATCCACTTTCAGTGCAGGTTTTCTGATGCACATAAACAAGACAGTTCTAAAGCAAACCCTTGGTATTTTAAGATATTTACTTTGCCTCCATTTCCGAGGACAAAATTTCTCACCCACAAAAAGAGTATGACCAAAATTCTGTCTTCAAGGACTTCTGGTATGACAGCTTTGGTGCTGATTAGATATCTTATCTATGAATCCAACTCCTGCTGGTCCGGTAACGAAGAGTATTTTGCCATCCCTCCCCCAAACCTAGCTTCGTAAATTAAGGTGTCAAACCTTTTTTACCCTCAAAACACATCACAACAAAAGAGACATGTCTCTAAGCGTTAATCAATAATTTCCCCATTCCGTGCTCTAAATGTGAATTATGTAAAAGTATGGTGAGCAACTTGGGAGGCAGAAGGAGGGAACCCATCTTAATTCTGCATGCAAAAGATAGCTTTTTTTGCTTATAAATGGATCCTTACACTTTTAATGTATCTTTATACTTTTAAACTAAACACAAAGTTTCGAAGTCTACAGCAAGAAAATAGTTACTCAAATTCAGTGCAGTCCTATGAGATTTCTGATTATAGACTATTACTATATTTATACTATATTGAGTACTAATAAATATTATTTATGACATAAATAGTATTACAATAAATGTACTTTTGAGATCATACCTTTGTGTCTATAAATTGGCACAAGAGCATTGATTTACACTGGAGCTAAACCAAATTACACCAAGAACAGTGTAATTCACTATAGATTCATAGAGCTGATACTAACAGTATTTACCTTGCGTTCAAATTGAGAATGAACAGCTTAATCCCATCACTGGCATGAAAAGAAAATCATGAAAGTAAATCTGTGCAGCTTACTGTATTGGCCACAACATCTGGCCAAAATGGAGAGAACTGTCACTAGGAGCCAAAGCCATAACATTGTGGAAGCCATTTGTGTCTCTGATTTTTTGCAAACGTTCACATAAATTTTTGTCAACTCTGGTAGTTTTAGTAGAGACATGATACGGTACAGAGGAATGTTTTGCAGCAGGGAGAGACAGGAAAAGAGCAAGAGTTGATGATTAAAACATTAATATCTGCATTCTGGAATATTGATACCTACTTGAAAATGGATAGACTTTCCCCTCAAATGAAGATGTTTTGTCATAGAATTTAATTCTGCAGTTTATCCTATTTTTATTGGATTTTGTTTGCTACTTTCTATCATATAGTAGATTATGAAACAGTTCATAACGGGCCTTTTGCAAAAAATAACAGCATTTATTGCGTTACAGTGGTTGCAATTAAAAAGGCAGTACTTCCACACTGCTACAAAATAAGGTATTGAATGAAAAACTACAATCTTCTGTGTGCATAGAGAAGAACCAAGATACTGCAGATATCTTATTTAATGGGGAAGAAATCTTTGCTTCTTTTGAATTACTTTAAATGCAATTTTCTTTGTTAAGGAGATACTGAATAAATTATAGTAGTTAATGTGCTTCTTCGATGGACTCAGCTAATATCAGATATTCACAGACAACATAATAGAGTAAATCAAGATCAGTGTGATGTCCCTCAAAGGATGAATAATTAAGTCTTAGCCGCAATACGTACAAAAACACAGGGCTGCTGAAAATTTCCCTGTGACCACATAGCTGAGGTTCCCATTTATTCTGAAACCATTACAGATAATGCCTCAAAACTCAGACTACATCAAGTCTGGATATAAAATGTATCCTTTTTCCAGAACAATGTTTTAACGCTGCACATCAGTTTGTATTTGTAGTAACACGTTCCTTCCAGGGAAAAAAAATGCATTAAAAACATAAGTTCATGAATGTGCAAGTGTATTTCAGTTGTACTATCTTTGGCGCCAGAGATGCAGCTACTACTTTACCTACAGAGGTTGCAATTTGGAGGGAAGAATCAGATTATCTCAATGGCAATACAGCCATTAATCAGTTCGAGTTGACAATTGACAAATTTTGCTCCTCAAGCACTGAAATAGTTATTTTTGTCACATGATCATATAGCCAATCTATTTAGTTTGCTGTACCCCACATAATTAAAAAAATTTATTTCTTTTTGAATTAAGTACGTCACTTATAATCACAAATTAGTACAATTAATTCTTTAAAATGTAAGTCCAAGAGCTGAATGATTGCATACTAGCACGGGTTCAGTACTTTTAATCTTAAGTCTGGGAAAAGGAGAAAAAGGAAAAACCTGTATTCACTTCGGTTTAGTATTTTCTTAAATATTGATCGTCAACCCTAAAATTTAAGAGAGATTCCTAATCTGACAGTTCAATTGTAGATTATGGGGTTTTATATTTACAATTTGCGAAATATTGTATAGATTATTGTGTAAGGCTGATGTCAGCCAGCTGCCAGGCGCCCACCCAGCCACGCTCTCACCCTCTGTCCTCAACGGGGCACGGGGAGACAATAAGATGGAAAAGGTTACAGATCCCATTAAGGACAGGGAGATCACTTACCAATTACTGACATGGGCAAAAGACTTGACTTAGAGAAAATGAATTCTTTGCCAATTAGAGTAGAATGGTGAGAAACAAAGACAAAACCAAACCACCTTCCCATTCCCCCTTCATCCCAGGCTCAATTTCACTCCTTCGTTATGACTCTCTGCCTCTTTCCCCCACCCCTGCAGGGACATGGGGAATGGGGGATTCTGGTCGGTCCACAGCAGTTCCTCTGTGTCGCTCCTTCCTCCTCACACTTTTTGCCTGCTCCAGCGTGGGTCTTTCACATGGGCTGAAGTCCTTCAGGACGCATCTGCTCCTTCATGGGCCCTCCACTGGCTGCAATTCCTTCAGGTTGTATCCCCCTTTTGCAACATGGAGCCCTCCACAGCTGCAGTGTGGGTATCTGCTCTAACATGGCTCTCCATGGGCCACAGGGAAATACCTGCTCCACCATCACCTCTCTCACAGGCTGCAGATAAATCTCTGCTACTCACATCCTCACCTTCCTTCTTCTCTGACCTAGCTGTTTGCAGGGTTGTTTCTCACACTTTTTTCCTCACTCTGCTGTGTGGTCTATTGGCCTTTCTTAAATACGTTTCCATAGAGGTGCCACCACCTTGGCCGAGAGGTTCAGCTACGGGTGCAGTGGGTCCACTGCAGTCCCACCACTACCAGCACCTAGATTGTTTCTATACATCGTACCAGAGTACTCAATTCCTCAATCTCCTAAAGCAAGAACTTAATGCCAAACAGCTACCGTTTACTAGGAAAAACGATACACCAAGTTCCCAGTGTAACTGAGGACAGCTTTCTCCTGATGCAACACACTCCCAAACACTTCAAAAAGGATAAAGAGCTTCACAAACTCTGACATTGGCGAGGTCCATTCTAAGAAAACTGAACTCTACACCATGCTTAAACCAGGTGGCATTTTAACAGACAATCCATAGACAGAAATTAAGAACTTGAAGAAACATTTTTATTTATTTAGAGAACAAAATGTACACAAAGTATAAAAATAGATTAAAGCATTCATTGAGGAACTCTAAATTTAATACATAAATTCATTAGGGAAGCAATAAACATACTGTATAAATTAATTACTCTGTGGTTATCCTCATTAAATGCTACTTAATGAGTTAATAAGCTTGAAAAGCATCGACAAGTTGCTAATGTACATGTACAGGATTTTTCTTTTTTTTTCTTTAAAAAAAAAGCAATATGTCTAACAATGCTGCAGCTCTGGATATAAGCTAGTAACGTTTATGCAAGGTGGTCACTTTATCTTCTAAACTGCATTAACAAGTACCTTTCCCTACAGGATTTTAATTTGCCAGAAAAGTGTAGATTTTACAAAGTCTGACTGCAAAAGGTACACTTGCTAAGATTTAAGAACTACCCGCTCCTTAAAAGTAAGAGGAAAACTTCTTATTTGTATTACAGGATGACTTCCAGCTTCTTGGGAAATATTAATCAGAAACATACATACACACATATATTTATACACACAGACACACACATAAAAAAAAAAAAATTCCTACATTTGAGAATTATATTCAGGCTTTTGTGGTTTTGCAGTGTTTGAGGGTGATAAACACATAACCACATTGGCACCGTTACAAATTGGGAAGACGCTGGGCAGCACTGGGGAAAGACGCATCCAGCACCAATAAATACTATAACTTTTGCGATGGTGTATGAGCACTCCAGCGTTGACTGAGCTCTGTTATTAGCATGCTATGGAAGATTGAAGTGGTGGCCCCATTTGTCCCGTCACAGGTATAAACTGCTTATGCTCTCATTTGCTGGAGCACAAAGGCTCAAAGTGTTGTTGGTCTCGATTATGATTTAAGCAAAGCAAAAAAAGCCATATGCACAAGTTTTTCACTTGCTCTCTTCCCATGCCGTAATGAATAATTGAGAGAAGGTGGCAAACTGCATCCCAGAGTACATTAGTCATATTGATATTATAAATACCTTTATTTTAAAGTAAAATATAGCCTGAACACATTTTTGACTCTGATGCAACTGCGCTGCATTAACTAACCATGGTTCAGTGAATCTATCAATAGATGGTCCTCTCACCTTCCCAAGACATATACAATTCACACTGAAATTACCAGTGCTACCTTGATAAAATATTTAAAGCTATCTTTAACTGTTACATGCTCCAACAATTCCTTAGATAACCTTGGGATATTAATCCAGTTTTTCACCCCCTAAATTGATTTTGTTAACTCCTTAAAACTAACTTACAGCAACAAAATCTAATTCCCCTTTGTAGGAACGATAAACAGATAAAGAAAGTAGCATTTCAAACAAAGACTGTCAGTCCTTTTACGGGATTCTCATTCCTTGGATTATGTTCTTTTATCCCTAGGAATACCCAGTCCAAGGAAATCAGTGTGCGTAATTCCTGATTCTTTAAGAATCGTGAGAAATATCTGGCAATTTTGGATGACTATGATTACACACACATACAAAAAAAAAAAAAAAAAAAGCCGTTTCCAGCATCCTCCAGCATGACCAGTCCAAACAGGTAAGATCTCTGTATCAGCTGTCAGCACAAGAAGCCTTTTGAAACAAAATCCAGAAGAAATCACCTATCAAAGCAACACGAAAGAATGCAACGGTATTAATCTGGCATCATCTAAACCACTCTGCACAGCTACGACAGTAGCATTAACTCCATAAATGGAAAAAAAAAAAAAAAAAGAAAAAAGGTACACTTCACAAGAACAGCTACCAGAAATTCTTTCCTTAAAAGTAAATAACTCTATAGCCTGCTGTTTAAGCAAACCTTGAACTCTTTTAAAACCTAGTCATTCTGTAAACAGAACCATGTCCATCAATCGCACTAAGTCTTCAGACATTTTCAATTGATTTTGGTCACTTAAGACTAATTCACAAAAGATTCGAAAGCCAGAGCACAGTTAAATGCCATCTCCATGACTAGATAAAAACGTACATTAAACAAATCAAGACATACTCATGTTACAAACAGGTCCTCAAGAGTTTTGTGCTGACACTTAGGCAATAAGAGAGCTAATGAGAACAGCTATACTCTGCTCAGCACTGTTTAGAACACTAACAAATTGACTTGAGATGATTTGTCATCAAGTCCCTGCAGGAAGAAGCCACACCATTTAAGGGGGTGGGAGGGATGGAGAAAGTCAGGTCACAACATACTCATCTAAGGAAATCTTTGATCCCAGGCTAATTACTGGGATAGTAGTAAAAATGACACTAGAAAGAACATTTAATGTGGAATAAGTTTAACCATTGATCTCGCTTATGTATTTTTGAGGTATTAATAGGTGCTTTAACCTTTATTCATGTCTTTGCTTTCAGTAGCCATGATAGTACTTTGAAAGAACCGTTTTGAAAAGAAATTGAAATGCAGTTTGAAACAGAAGAACCACAAATCGGCCACTGCCTGCATTTTCACAAAAACAGCCAGTGGAGTCACAAAATGAAGGATGAGTGGTGTGGGCTGAGACTGGTTTTCTTACTGTTTTCCTTTAATGTATCTTATCTTATTATTTCACTCCTGAACCATTATGTCTGTGGAAGAGAAGAGGAAAGGTCATCAGTAGCCAGTGGCAGCGCCAGCTGGGAGCTCGAAACGGCACTTGTAGTTTTCAGCTGTCAGACGTCGGCTGAAATTTAACAAGTGCCAATAAGAAGCGATCTGCAAATCTGTAGCTTTTTTTTAAACTAGCAAGAATAAATGAAGGGCTTTGAGAGCAATTCAAAGTCTATTAGATTATTATACAGAAGTATTAGAAAGTTGTTCAGTCTCACCGGTTCCTGTGTTAGCAGAACTCCCACCCGTGTCCTGCACTTAAAACACCCAAGCAGAAGGGCATTCTGTATTATGTACCCACTCCCTGCTAAAATTCCCTGATCTCTTTTCTCTCCGGTTGTTAAGTTTTTGGGAAAGTAGTCATTAGAGATAAAATAAGACCAAATAATAGTTGTCACGTATGGACTCTTACCGGTGGTACCCACGAATTGCCAATGTCTTGCCAACAATGAATACAGCTGAAAATGCTGAAACAATATTTCAAGGAAGATGTAGAAAGCAACGCGGCTACACGAATATTTCCTATCCCCATCAACACAAGTCTTTGGATACAACCTCACATTTTATATCCAAAACCGTATCTAGTTCTTTTGTGAACTAGACCGGCCTCTCACGAGCAGCTGGCTCCATGGGAGACCTGCGTGTGTTTGAATCCAGAGCGAATTCACACACGGTCACCCAGCCCACGAGCAGGTCCCCCCCCCCGAAAAAAAAAAACAAAATGGCTTCCTCCGTAACTGCAAGTTCAGCAAATATGCTGCAACATCAGCTGCAACATTGCTGTCCTTCCTTTCTGAGAAGATCAGCTAACAGCTAAGCACGGAGAGAGGAAGACACCCGGGCCCACCCGCAGCCATTCCAAAATGCCAGCCTGCTTATCGGCACAAATAGCCCTTTCAGAATGTGCAACCCCAGCCTACCAGTGCCCCAGCACCTCACACCGGCCTCTCAAATATCCTCCTCCCCACTGCAGGAGAAGAGGCTGCCTGGAATCAAGAGCCAAGGGGAGTGACAAAAGGGCACATGGTGCTTGTCTTCGGCTGCGTGCACCTTTCTTTGATTTCTTAGACCCGACAAATTGGTGCAGACCAGCTACAGCACGCTGCTTGGCCCATCACCCTCATCATGCATTACAAATCCGGGAGGCCAAATTTACCTGCCGCGCCGGTCACTATATTTCATGAAAGGGTATGGCTGTGCCCATGCTCAGTTGCACAACTTGACCGATCTGTGGACAACTCAAACAGAATAGTTGGCTTTGTCCCTTAAAAGTAGATCAACATCACCTTTCCCTCCGCTGCTCCCAGGGTGCAGTATGTTCTGTGGCCCTCGCTCTGGGATGGCTGAGGAATTCCGTCCTACTAACTGGCACTGAACTGACTTTTTAAAAATCCTACGTATTTTATTTAAATTACAGTCTTTAAAATCTTAAGATCTAGCTAGTCTAATGATGGCTTACTATACACCATAGAAAAATAGAAATGGAATGTGTTCTTAGCTAATGAAACTCCTCTGACTTAAATTACATTTGCCGTCTCATTTGTCCCTGTGGACACTACCTAATTTCCCCTCGCTCTTCTCTCACATCATAGAAAGTTTTTTGGGAGCAGGGACTATCATTTATTCTATGTCTGTACAGGACCTAGGCCACCAAAGCCCAAAGGCTTTGAAATGCTACTGCATTTCAATGTCCTCATCAAATAATGAGGACATTTGATGTGGGGGGTGGAGGGTCGGGTTGGGACTAGATGATCTTTAAGGTCCTTTCCAACCCAAAGCATTCTAGGATTCTATGACTGCTCTTTCTATCGGACATGACTTGCAGTAGCTATATTTAAAACTAATAATGAGGAGAAAGTTTGAAAGTGGCATCTTCCATTCTTGGAAAACTGTATCAAGAACATAGTAAAACCTCACTCTGCCTTTTTTGCACCGTTGGTAGCTAGATTAATTATTGTTCAGGTATTTAGGTCGACTAGAACCCGACTTCCATCAGGCAGGGAAGCACAGGCATGACCGCGGCCCAGGGACTGCAGCAGCAGCAGCCACCGCCATCCCAGCCAGCACGACGCTGCGCAGTTGCTGTGGGCTCTCCCCCTGCGTGACCAGGATTCCTCTTCCTGCAACAACTGCCCAGTTACCCCAACCCACCGCCTTTTAAGTAAAGTTTGGTAAGGGAAATGTAACATCATCCTCGAACACCCTCTGTTCAACTAAAAGTTGAGGGAATATGACAGGGAGTGGAGGGAGCAAGAGAACAATGACCAACGCAAAAACTACCAGTCCTGTATCAAAGAATGAAATTTCCACTTTTCTGGAAGATACAAAAAAAAAGAAACACAAAAAAAAAAACCCTCAGCATTCTGTAAGGAAATAGATGCAACGAAGAAGTATTAACACAAGCATAAATTCAGAAAGCTTGGATAGTAGCTACAGCAATAGACAAACATACAAATAAAAATTGCTTAGACTGTGAAGCTATTAAGTGTCTGTAGGTGAAAGTCACCATGAGCCAGCTTGGCTTCCTCAGTCTTTACTCACTGGGGTAGGATTCCCCACCCTGATCGATGGTTTTGGTCTCAGGACACTGAGTGTCTATTAGAGTACCCCGCAGCTCCTGTGTGCTGTTCGCACCCACATTTACTTTCACAGGAGAAGAAATAATACGTCTGTAAGCACAGAAAAGACAATTAAATACCGAAATCTCACTTGATACAGAGTTGGAGTAAAACTACTAATGCTGTCACCATCCACTTACCCCTCTGCGTAGTAAGCTACAGCCACCACCAGGGCTAGGGTCTCTTCACTGGCAGTGCTCGTATTAAAACCCAGCTAGAAGATCTGACTCAGGAGTGCTTCCAAGCTCTTTATATCACAGGCACGAGGGGGCAGTTAAGGGCAGAAGACCTCCTGGGAGAGTGCTAGAGAAATGTCCCAGGCAGAGGAAGCCAAACTTGGCAGGGTCTGTACCCATACTGTTCGTCCAGAGCAGACCTCGAAGCAAATTAGGCAGCCAACAATGCCTTTTTCCCCCGGCCCTTGCCCCTCTTCAGAAGGAACTACTTCTCTATCTCTGGTAGGGATACTGAATTAATTAGCATATACGCAGTGTGAACAATCAGGAGACTTGGACCTGGGACTTAAGCGAGAGACAAATTATTGGACGCTAAAACACATTCAGTGAGAAATAGTGAAAAGGGTCAAGGAAGTACCGGGCCACTTGACATCAAAAACAGTATCTGCGGTAGGAAGTGGAAGCGGAGCAGAGTAGCTTGCAGTGTTTTTGTATCCTTTCCTTTATATGGCTGTGTTGGCACACTGGGATGTAGACGAGCATGTCCTGCTGGGAAAGGAAGAGATGTGACAGGACTGAGGAATCGCGAGCCCAGGGCACGATCTCGCATGCTGAAGCAACTCCGACTGGTTTTGCACTAAACACACATAGCCGCGCGCAGTGGCCCCCAAGCATACAGCAGCTCTTCCTAAAAAATGAACCATTTTCTTTTACAAAGACAAACAAGCAAAAGATTAGTTTAAAAGCCTACTACAACTGTTGTGCAATAAAAACAAGTGACAAGCTTTTAGGCTTAATTGCTTCATCAGTCCAATAAGGGAATGAAGTATGCTGAGCCTGAGAGCTTGTTTGTTTCTTTTCCAGCTACACCTATTAAACTAATAAACAGATCTCTCTCTCTAGACCTTATTTTATATTATATTACTTCAGACTGGTTACAAAGCTCACCACCTTCAAAAACATTAAAAACTTTGCATTTGAAAAGACCGAATTATTAGGCTTCAATTCTACAAAGCATGAACTACCTTCCAGAAGTAAGGATTAGTCAAATTTATCCATCTCTGAAGCGAGCAAGCCTGCTTATTGAAATGAAGACGACACTTGAGGGATCTTCTCCGAGAAGAAAACTTCTCTGACCACCTGCTTGATGGGCCGGGATATTCTCTACCAGGTTCTCTGTCCAACTGAAACATCCTACATGGATTACCTGGAAGCAAGCTACAAGAACAGCTTTATCCTTTCAAGGCCAGGCTACATTTTAGAGCAGGCTCATGGCTGCTCCAAGTTGCACCTTACCATCTATGTTTATCCAAAGCTGCCTTGGCTGCAAAGAACTGCAAGGGCGGACAGCCAGTACACCCCAGCTACACCCCGAGTTCTCCTCCTCACCCTTTGAGGGCCAAAGATAACTGTGGTCTGAAGCGATTCGAGCATGCCTTCTCCACTAGGTAATATCTGAGCAGAATCTGATCCTACAGACGCATGTTCTAAAGCCAGAGTCGTTTGGGTTGTGATAACTGACTATAATAGGTTTCTGTAAACACTTGGCACATATCTATCTTTGCCATCATGTAAAAATAGAACAAATAATATTTCCTTATAGACATTTTCTACAAAACATTGTCACAGAAATAAAGCCCTCTACAAGCACTGGAAGTTAGTGGTTCTGATTTCCTTAAGGGTGTATTTTCCATAAAAAGTCTTGCTCCAGTGCTAATTACAAAATTAGAAAGAAGCTTACAAGTAATTAGATCGGGGTGTTTAATCACTAAATGTTCCTTAAATAAAACTCCTAATTAGGACACATTGCACATTTATCTACAAGCTAGGTCTGACAAACTGCCCAAACTGTCCCTTTCCAGCTGACATCCAGGACTCTGCCGGGGAAGTGTTAAGCACCCACAGTGCTCTCTTCAGGAGGGAGCCCTCACTGGACTCATGCAGGTACAGGCAAGGACTCCTGTGCCCATCCCCTCAGACCCCAAAGCAGAAAGGCACAGCCGAATCATGGCCATACATTCAGATACCTACCACCACACGGTCATTCGTCTCTCTCTTTTGATTACATAGGGAGCCCGGGCACTGGCTCAGATTAAGCTTCCGTGATGGGATTTAGCTGCTGATAGCATAAAAATATAAAGCTATCAACACTATCTTGTCTTCCCTCCTCCTACACAGTATTTCTCGGGCTCCAAGATAAATACAGCACCTGACACAAAGACATCTCAATTGAGAACTGATCAACAGTAAACTACTGCAATACAAGCAGCAATAGTTACAATTCCTTTATAGCCCACTTATCTGAGACAGACATAACTGCTTCAAAAAAAACACAACCAAACAACGCCAAAACTACGCTATCATTGCATGCATCCTGCAGACAGTCTTTCTAAACATTTTCTATCTTATTCTCATCTCAAAACAAAGTCATCCACAATCTCAGAAAAGCAGATGCACAGACCTTTAGGTATCAAAAGGAAAAAAAAAAAACCACAACTTTTTTTTTTTTTTTTAAATCTTTTCACCAGTTTATTTCAAGTCCACTGAATATTGCTTCATGTGACAGAACAATTTCTATTTGTATGGAATGCTTCACTCACAGTTTGGCATCAACCAGCATAAAACCTAATTTTTTTAGTTTTTTTTAGACAGAACCACAAGCAGTATCTCTGTCACCTGGATTTTACTATCTGATGCGATTCTGTTCTATGCTTGTGCAGTAGCTGCAACATACTTCAGATGCCCACAAGAAATCCTTGCGTGCACACCTCTGGGACAGAGCGAGCTGCCAGTATCTCACTATGGGCTGAAATAACATTGCCCAATTACCTTTAGACAAATCTTTGGGCAGCAGCCCCTCATTGCCAGACATACGCATGTGGCAAACCCAGCTGTGCCATCTTCGCCATTTTCACCGGGGGGGGGCGGGAACTTTAAGTGATTTGCAGAGTAACTTCAAACACGTTTCATCCACTAAAAGAACTGTTGTATTTTGGAAGAATTTGTATTTTCTCTCCAGAACTTACTCTCCCTGCTACCAGCTCAGATGAGAGCGGCTTAGGCCTAAAAGCACCAGAAAAATTAGCTTGGTTTCCGTAGTGCCCGTATCTCTGAGTCAACGCAGGTGTCAGCCTCGCGCTGCTGGGGATGCATGTGCCCTTCCATCTTTTTGAGGCCACTGAAGTTAAGATTTGATACCTCACCCTAGACACACATTCATCCCAGAGAGGAACAAGCCATTTTTAGCGTGTCTGCAATTAACCAGCTACTTCTCTATGGATGATCCAAAAATCATAGTTATTTCAGCCACCCTTAAGCCATTTACCTGCGAGGCCTTGTTGCTGGGATTGTTTAATTTACTTTTACTCTACCTTTTGTCCCTTTTTGTTTAGTACCATGGCAACTAGCCCAGCAAAAACATACATATTTGCTACATCCATTAAAAAAAAAAAACAAAACCTCAGTCACATTCTTCCTACAGCACAACACGGGGAATTTTTTTTAATATTATTTTTCTCCTACTGCAATTTACGATAACCTCAGTGCTTTTCCAGTGGATACACCCAACCCTCTGTATTCAAATATTCATAGAATCATAGAATCGCCTAGGTTGGAAGGGACCTTTCAGGTCATCTAGTCCAACCATCAGACTAACTCTGACAAAAATTCATTCATACTGGAGATAGCCAGAGATGTTCTAACTAAAAACAGGCTGGGTGTTTTGTCAGAAAGAGCAAGTTTTGCTGAAACAAAGGCCTTTCTCCAAATGGTATTGCAAATCCACAATGTAATTTTGGAGAAAAATATGATGACCACAGATCTCAGCTACATTACCCAGCGGCCGAGACGTAGCATTGCCACGATCAAGATTTGAAGCCTTGTCCTGCACTTCAGGTTGTGCAGCTTAGTTTCATGATCCCAAAAATTTTAGGGAAGAGAAAAATCTTTCCGTGACCAAACAGACATAATGCTTGCACAAATGGTTCCAGGAACTGGAGGGATATTTTAAAACGAAACATTTAGAAAGAAGGAACAAAACCCCAAATTCATAATCCAACCCTCCTTTTTCTGCACGTGTAATAAGACAGGCCAGGACTATACACACTTACAGGCAGGAATCAGAACATGATATATTAACAATTACTCCACAAAAAGGCTGTGTGAATAGCCATATATACATATATATACACACACATATTGATGTTTATTTGACTGCTGTGATTTGTCTCTAAGAAGCTAAATGAATTAACAGCTAGGCTTGGCACCACATGAAACACCCACCTTAGGGAAAATTAACAAATCTAAGTGCAAAGGTTAGAGTTAGATGCTTGCCTGGAAGGTTCTTTCATCTTATTGAGCCAAAAAAATATTTGCTGTCTTTTTCAGAAAGACGCAACAAACTGTGTTTCCCATGAACTTGGCAGAGTCTTAAACCAGCAGGTCTGGCCCACAAAATGGCAAGTATCTCCAGCAGCTGCTGTTGTTGACAACGTGCGACAACATCACATTCCCAGACATCACCAACAGCATCCACAATCATTGCTAATTTTGTGCAGGTTTACCACATTTTCCTGTGTTCATTACCTACAATTATCTTAATAACAGTCAGTAGCAGAAAGAAGGTGAAGTGGAAAAAACACATAGAAAGCGCAAGTGGGAGTTGCTAAGCTGTGATCAAAAAGACAGTAACAAGCCAGCTTGAGACTGTACCGACTGACTATACAAACTGACTTTCAACCACACTGCCTGTTTGGGCTTTTTTGGGGGCTTGTTGAATTTATTTATTTATTTTTTAAGGCCGATGAGAAATTCACTAGTTTGCCACTTTTTATAGAACTGGACCAAAAAAACCCAATGATGTTCATGGAAATCCGGACAAAAGCATTATTCACATTGGAAGAGTATTTTCTGCTGTATCTCACAATCAAATAAAAAACCACTGCATGTGGGTGTACACAAATATTCAAACTGGATATTTAAGCACCTCTTTTTATGAAACAAACCCACAGAAATCACTCTGAAATAACTCTGTGGTCAGGACAATCAGGTGAGACAGAAGAGGCTCATGTTCAAATCTGTAATTCATCTTATTAAAGTGCCCCATTTATTATGGCCACTTACCTCGTGATGGCTTTGTCAGAGTTTCCATGTCTAAGCTAAGAAACCATTCCCCTCCAAAAGAAGAAAAATGTGGCTGAAACTGCTGTTCTGACTGTCATTTTATGACAGAAATACTATAGGACAGCTTTAAACTACTTGTTTATTTTTCTTGCTATGACACCCTACATAAGCATGGTATTCACAACAACCCCAAGCAGCGCTACAGGCTTGGGGCAGAGTGGCTGGAAAGCTGCCCAGCAGAATAGGACCTGGGGGTGCTGGTGGAGCCAGCTTAACATGAGCCAGCAGTGTGCCCAGGTGGCCAAGAAGGCCAACAGCATTCTGGCTTGTATCAGAACAGCGTGGCCAGCAGGAGCAGGGAAGTGATGGTGCCTCTGTACTCGGCTCTGGTGAGGCCTCACTTCGAGTGCTGTGTTCAGTCCCTGGGCCCCAGGGACACTGAAGTGCTGGAGCGTGTCCAGAGGAGAGCTACCAGGCTGGTGAGGGGTCTGGAGACCAGGTCATATGAGGAGAGGCTGAGGGAGCTGGGCATGTTTAGCTTGGAGCAGAGGAGGCTGAGGGGAGACCTCCTTGCCCTCTACAACTACCTGNTATAGATACCTTCAAGCAAAGGTCTGAATTTAGCACTAAAATGTTGTTTTACAGGAATGCATGCCAAATGCTTTTCATCTCATTACGCTGGCTTGAAATAATGGTCCTACTTAAAGTAACATCATGCTAGCATAAAATCCAAGAGCTATTTCAAAGCAGTGCAACAAACCACTGCTTCACGATGGTCAGTTGCCTCAACCAGCAATACAAATTCCAAGCAACTCAAGCTCCATTTAATTCCTACGGTACAATTAAAGAATATACTATACCCTAGGCACATTAAAATAATTTTCTACACTTCCACTTGGAAGTATATTGATCTTCCGATTCAAAGATTTTCAGTATTTACCCATTTTCCACATTAAACATGCGTTCTGCATACCATACATCAAACACTATCACTAGTAATTGCAAAATTATTCCATAATCAGGAAAGACTCAGTTCACAATGAAAAAGCATTATAACAGAGACACAATGTATAAAACCAGTTTCAGTCTGGAAACTTTCAGTTCTGGCCTAACCTATGTAATATTAGACAAATGGCTTCCTCTCTGTTCCTTTCTCTTACAAATTGCTTGCTGTACCTGTGTCACCCCTTGAGGCCAAGGGCTGGCTTTCTCTTTGTATAATGTGATTTACAGCTGGGATTTCTAAATGCTGCTACAACACGGAATCGCCACAACGGTTCAGAGCTGTGCTCTACCAATCACCCTAATCCCAGTCTTTACTGGTACTTTTAATGGCATCCCTGCTGTTCCATGACAATAGTCCAGTCAAGAGAACTTGTCCCATCACTCTGAACCTACTGCACACACACATATATACATACATAACATGCCTTTTTTTTTTTTTTAACCCTCAGGTCACGTCTCAGATGCTGGCAATGAAGTCTAAAGTTGTTCGCAAAACACCGCCTAAAAAGCTAGTATTTCAGCACTGCCTGCTCAGTTTTGGTATAAATTACTGATAATAACGAGTCTAGGCAGGGCTCTACAGCAGAATACACGGAGAATACAGGGCTCAGCAGGAGAATACTCTCTTATAAAGGTGTGGGAAGAGGAGACATGAAACTACAATCTGCCTGAGATTCTGCCCAGAAATACAACCCCCGGCAGGAGACCCCGCTCTGCAGGCACACTGAGAGCCCCTGCGCTGCTGCTCCAGGGCTGAATCTTCTCTTTTGCGGGGTCGACGTTCTCACTTTTCCGGTTGGAACAGCAATTTCAAGTTTAAAAGTTTCCCACGGAAAGTTCGTAAACTCGCTGTGCAAACACCTAAATCACATCGCGCTCCCCCCCACCTCCTGAAACGAACGGGATGCTTCTGGCACGCTGCTCGGTACCTTCCCGGAGGGAGGGAAAAGTCATTTTTCTCCAGAAGGAGCCTCCGAGACCAGCAGGCTCCCAGGGCCAGCAACCCCAGCCCTTTCAAGCCAGGGTTTCTGGTATCCAACCTCACACACGCCCCACAAGCTCGCAACTGCCTATTGCGAAAACCGAGCCCAGGGACACCCCCCACCCCAACCCCGGCACAGGGGACACGGGCTCAGGAGCCACCCGAGGAGGGCTGGTGGAAACAAACCTGGCACCTAGCATTGCTGGGAAACCCTTCCTTCGCCCATGCGGCAGGCGTGCTGCTTCCACGAAACGTTGGGATTTAACCGGCTGACACTACCCATGAAAGAAAACGTGTATCAAAAAAATTCCCATCCAGTTGCCCGTCAGCACTGATTTACACCGGTGGGGTGACAGGGCTCGCATCAGCGTCTCCCCCCCCCAAAACAAGGGCGGGGGCTCGGGAAGGGCGACAGCGTGCCCATAAACGGGCTGATTTTGCGCAAATCTGGCAGAGCCTAGGTTAGTTTTCTCACCTCCGCACACAATAAGAGCGGACTGAACCCAGCACCTCCGTGACCCGCTGGGTCTCCTTCCCTCCCTCCCTCCCACTCCACGGGCAGCTCCTACCTCAGCCAGGACACGGACACGCGGACAAAAAGACAGGCAAGGGGGAAAATAAATAAATAAATAAATAAATTTAAAAAATCACGCCACACACGTACACGCAGAGACCACCA
>VXBH01000742.1:454669-485258 GCA_013400035.1 Rynchops niger
CCTGCACCACCCCTCCCCGCTACCTGCCGGGGTGGCCCAGGGGAGGCACCTCTGCACGGTGCCCCCACCCCTCTCCTGTCCCTCTGCCTCTCCCCCCGCCAGCCCCGCTCGGGGTTCGCCCCACCCCGCGGGGCACGACGCGAAGGGCGGCTGTTTGCTGCTGGTGCTGCTGCTTTATTTTTGGGTTTTTTTGTTTGTTTGGTTGGGGTTTTTTTTTTTTTCTTCGAACTTCACTGTCCGCCCCTCTCCTTCGGTAAACCGCCCCGAGGAAGGGGCCGGGGGGGCCGTGTAAGTTGGAGTACGCGGTTCAGCACAACAAAGACCCACTTGATTCCCTGCTGGCACGTAATGCCCAACAAAAGGGAAACGCTGGGAATGTCATAATTATCACCCTGTGAGATGGAGGCAAAAACAACAGTTCTTACGAGGTTCGTAGTTACGAATAAATGGCAGCTTGGATGCATCTATTTCTGTCCCAGTACTCCAAGCAGCTTGCTCACGCCCTGCTGCTTTAGTGCTGTGTTTGCTAGCACTCCAGGCAGAAATCTGGCAAAAAAAAACGTAAAAGCAGCAAAGCTGCAAGTGCTGGTGACAGAGAAGTCCTTTGCCACCTTACCAAGTGCTGTGGCTAGCTGTTAAGATATGTTGCCCACAGGTGAGAATTCTGCTTAACCTTTAGCTTAAGGACATACCCATCAATGCACATCACTGCATCTGTTTTCTGTCATTGATTAACTAAAGAGTATAAACACCCACATATTGGATTACCCTTCACTTGGTCTTGAATGGTCCCCACTTACCTGATGATCACACCTGCACCATTTTAGGGCTGGCTATAAGGGACATAAGCAGCTGCCTCTCATTCAAAGCTCAACTGTGATCCACATGTTAAGTGGCTCGGTTTTGAAATTCAGAGAAGCCCAAGCTGCCAGTCGTGGATCTGACCACAACTAGCTTCACATGAACTTTTAGGAGCCCAGTACCCAATGCCTGAATATTTAGTGTCCTTGTAGCCAGATTAAATACAGGTGGGATGGGGGGATTGGGAGCAGAGCACACTCTTTCCTGTGTCTGGAAGCTGACTCAGTACACAGCAGGAGTGAAGGAGCCATGAGGACTGAAGGAGAGGAGGACATGTGCTATAGCTTTGTGATTGGGGTGCTCAGTTAGGAAATGTGCTCTCAGGTTATTTTTTATCCTGGTGATGCGTGCTATAGGGAGCAGAATTTAGGCCCTCATTCAGTCTCCTGCAGGTTAAGTGCTTGGATGATGTCTTCTGGCTACTTGACTGAATTCTGGCTGCCCTCCGGCCTATCAGCGATGGAGTATCCTATTTCCTTTTTCTCCAACTCTCAGCATGCCTTAGTGTCTCACTGAAGCACTTACTTAGAAAGTGGATTGAAACTCTGGGGCTGAGGAAGGCCTATAAGGGATCTTTGCTTGTTGGCCAAGCACTCTAATTAATCAGTGGTTATGCAAAAGACAAGTAACTTCCTCCGTGGGCTCTGTAAAGAACTTTCATGTATGAAATCTGTCATTTCCTAGTGATTTCCAGTCAGCATAGAAAGACTGATGTCTCATGTGGAAAGGATCTCCTAGGAGCTTTTTGTGGTGCCTATTTCTTCCCTTTGATGACTTAAGTGATGTAGACTTTTACTCTAAAATCACCTTCCCTGTTTAAGGGACTACAGGCTAGGCATCTAAAATGGGAATGACACAATAGCTGTGTAAAGTACCTCAGTTAAGGCACACCAGATCCATATCTCTTTAAAGTTCATTTTGTTTCCAAAACCATGAAGTATGTTAATGGTATCCTATCTGACACATTCGACTATTACTTAAAAGCAACTATTTTGAGACAAATAGAGATTGTTGGCAGTAATACTGAGGTAAGCCCCATTCTTGCAAACACTGACATCCAAAAGTTTATTTACAAAGTGAATTGTGTTGCGAGTCATTGAGGTGACTCATGCGAGACAAAGAATAGAGGAAACTCCAGCAAGCTGAAAGAGTTTCTTAAAAGTGAGAAGGCTGAAAAAGTTGCAAAAGAATCAGAACTACGTATCAGTTCATTTTTTGTTCTTGGAAGAAGAGAAACAGAAGCATTGGTATGAAAAAAGCCCCTGTATCTTCATGCTTGCCGGTGCCGAGGTCACTTAAACAAAGCACAGAAAGGTTTAGGTACCACCGAAGGGGACTCCATCAATAAATTGGGTTACTGCTTTCCCTAAGAGTGTACTTTTATAATGCAGCTAAGCTGGTTTTGGAGCTACCTGTTGTCCTAAAGGTGGCAGTCCTGCTCCTAAAGCTTCTTCTGTTGTAGCAAAACTTAAAGAAAACTAAATGTTTTTTCATAGCTAGTTTAGTTGCTTGATCAGGCTTTTAGAGAGTCGGTGCTGGGTAGATGAGAAAGAAGCAGAGAGCAGCTGTAGTGCCAGTGAGAGGAGACGGGGACTGCCCCAGGACTGCAGCAGGTAGCCACCGATTTGACTTAACTGTCTTGTGAAATTCACCTTCATAGGAAGAGCTCAGAAGAGAGTATACCTTAAATCTGCTCTTCCTGTGTACACTATTCTGCTTTGCATGGCATAACCGGACTCTTAGAGAAAGAAAGATTCTGTTAATTCGTGGTTAGGACATACCATCAGGCAGAGGGAAGACCTCACTTCAAGTGCTAGTTTGAAGAATTGATACTACCTGCTGGAGCAATGCATTAAACCAAGGTCTCCTCATTCCCCCAGCATCCACAATCATTCCTCCACTACCCAGTTCTCTAATCCCAGACTATTCCCAGTGCCGAAGAGAAACACACACCTGGCTCTCAACATGTTAGCACTGATAGCATGTGCAGTGTATACCTGCCTTACAGCGTAGTCTCAGCAAGAGTGCTGGGGCTGTACTGGTTCCTGTACATGAGCAAGACCTGGTGACTTTGCAGGACACAGCACTGTGCTGTGTAGGCATACCATCTTCCAGCAGGCAGTCCGTATTAAAATAGCATTCTAGCAGTTAATAAAATATTGAATTGTTCCACTAAACTGGCAATATTTCATTAAAATAGCAATATTGTTTCTCATTCTAAAGCTGATTCTTCCTCTATTAGAAGACCTAAAAGGCCAATTTACAATTATATCGAATGTACATAAAGCTACCCAATTTTTTAGTTTTCATTAGTTTGCTGACATAGAAACACGTACAACTCGACTTTTGCAAAGCCACAAATCAGAAGGCAACAAAAATTTCTCAACCACAGACATCTAAAGTTAGTAATGTTCACTATAGAAATAATTTGTTATGACTTCGGAACAAAAAATATTCATTTTGGGTAAAACCTTTGTAATGGTGAGCTAAGATCATCTGCATCTATTCAAACTCCAATATGAACAGAATGAGACTTAAGCATTGTTTCCAATCCGTGTGCAGTCGACCAAGAATTCTATTGCATCTCATTCATTCATTCATTCATTCATTCTTTTATTGACAGTTATGAATCTAAATTGCTATCACGTTTGACACTAACCTGCAAACTAATGATTGCTCCCTGCTTCTCCCCCAGAGCATGTCATTATATATCAGTTCAGGGGATAGAATTTTGAATCAGAAGGAATTTGAAATAATTTAGAGTTGTCATCAATCCTCTTCTTTCTGTAACCTTCTGATGGTGGGAAATTCTAGTGCGGTGCGGGTCCACCAAATATTTTTACAAGTAAAAGGGTAGAGAGCAGCCATAAGAAGAAATGGAAACTCCCATGGCATGAGCTACCAAAATGCCAAGCATACCATTGGAATATTATGAATATGAACAGCATTCCTCCTTGTGGCTCAGAAGTGTCTGCTTGACAGGAAAAGGAACTGAACCTCTGTGGTTGTTTTGAGGTTGCCCTCCTATGTTCAAGTAGATTGACTTCCACTTTTTCACCATTTTTTAATTGAGTAACATTTTCTCCAGATCAGTTCAAACTAAAGATCGTGCTAACCCTACACTTCCCTCAGGATGTGTTCAACTTGTGTATTTCTTTTAGACGATGTTTTTCTTCAGAAATATAATTTCAGCTATGTACCTCGGAGAGATATGGGCGTGACATGGTCTATTCTTGTCCCATGCAGCTACGACACATGCTACGTAGATCTGTTGGCTCCTTTTTAACGGAATATATATTTGTGGAAGAAAAACTTCTGTAGTTTGACAGCCAAAAGCTTAGGTAGGAGGTGTGAATCATTGCCTGAAAGCTGGGAGACACTTTGTTCATGCGAATTGCATGGGGTGAAGTGAGGACAATTACGGGTTTCTAGACAGGGAGAACTGTAGTGATCTTGGAAAGGAAAAGTGGGGAAGCTGGGTAAGAAAAGACTGTAGCCAAGGGAAGGGAGAGGGCATAGTTTTAATTGAGCCAAACACGCCTAGTTTTCTAACTTTGAAGGCTTTCCAGTTTTGCGGCATAGACACAAATGGACAGGTTATGTCAAAGAAAATAAACTGACAGATAAGTGAATGACCTACTGTAGTTACGGACATGGTAGATGATGCAAAAATATGAACTAAGTGAAGAGAAGAAAGTGACCTAGAATACACAGATCAAAGGATTGCTCTCTGTTGCTTGCTGTAGAATACCCACAGTAAATACTATTATTTTTAAAGGAGAGGTCATGCAGTACCACAGCAACCTTAGGAACAGAGAAAAGGGAACATAGAAAGGGAAAGGTGAACAAGTTGTCCTTTCAGAGCGGAAACCACCTTTTTATATACGTAACCAATACACAGAGGCCTGACTTGCTTCTGGTGAATAAACGTCTTTGCTGAAGTTTTCCACCAAGGTTAATGAAACATTATGAAAGTTAGTCAAGGAGAAAAATTTTGTATCCATTCAAGTGTGTATGAATTTCACAGTATTTTTGTGTCTGTCACTTCAAATTATACTCACTGATGTTTATTTGTTTTTCAGATAAGACAATGGCCTGATCAGATTGCTTTCTTTCTCCAGCTCTATTAGCTGAACTCATCAATAAGGACTTGTTTTCCTGTTCAAATTTCTGTATCCTAACATGGACACTCATATATTATTCTCTGTTCTGGCAGTGAACTAATTACGGTATGAGGTATGGCATTTTAATACTGGCATAAGCAAGGCAAATTAAAAAGAAAGTGTCAAAATTTATCTCTTGTGCCATATTCAAAGGTTTACTTTGAATCCATAGTGCAAAGCACAGCGCAAAAGCACAGAGTACTTTTGTACTATGGATTTTCTGTGTATCTAGATCCACTCTGCAGAGTGGACCAGATGCTAAGCTTGGGCAAATTGAAAAAGTCATTGATTTCTATTCATGGGTTTGCATTAATCAAGGTCCAGAGTATTTTAATATGCCACATATCTTCTTGACAGTTAGTTTGAGGAAGTACAAGATTGGAAATGCTCTAGCAACCATCAACTTCTGAATAGCATCACTGCTGATCCGAATTTATGAATCCATAAGGGCCTATCACAACAATAAAACTACTAATTGTTGATGTGTTAATCGAGGATTGGGCTACCACGAGCTTCAGCTGCTTGGTTATAGCTGCATTTCAAATACTGAATTAGATGCCATCAGCTTCTGCAGAGGGTAATATGTTACATTGGCAGGCGTAATCATTCAGAAAACTTACATTTAGGCGTTCTATAAACTTGTGCCCAAAATACTAATTTCAGACAATTGTTCCATAGATTCTTACCATTTTCATCACTGAGTGATTTACATACTGGGGTGAGTCGCACAATATCACTTGGTTTTAAGGATGAAAAACATTAACTTCATGACCGTTGTAGCAATGTAAGACAGAGGGTATCTGCATTTAGCTTTAGTTCAAATACAGTGTGGCTCCATTTATTTTAATTTCTTCTAGAAACTGGCGTTTTGAGAGGAACTTTTTTTTGATCGGAATCCAAACTAGTTCCTTAATAAATGGCAGTTCAAAACCGCATTTTGTTAGGAAAGTCATTCTCAAGAGAAGGGTATGCAACAATGCAATCAGTGAACTGTAGTAAATAATAATGTACATGCCCTTATCCTGCTAGAGTTGTTAAATGGACAGTGCAGCTAGTTAAAATGAGAGGATCTATTCCTCACTACTCTAATGAGGATTAAACCATAGCCTAAATAAGGCAGACTCACAAACTGAATGTGTGTTTTTGACACACCAAGCAAGTATCCCATATACTTGTTCTCCATGAGTCAGACAGCTAATCTTTCACTTCACTGCTCCCACTCTTTCCAAAGGTTTGATTTACATCCTCATGAGAAAAGGGAGTGTTTCCTATGTCTCAAGAAGACTGTAGGATGGAATTTTGATTTCTTGGGTCTCTCAGAAACGCTGAATCTTTAAAAATGAGATATTCCTATTCTTATATCTTTCATGAGGATAATACAGCTTATAAATGCTTTCAGACAAAAAAAGTCATGATCCTAATTTATAGAAATTTAACTCTGATCTCACTTGCAACAGAAGTTTCCATTTTATTACCTATATTATTTTGTAATGAAAATACCATACTGTGTTACAAACATGAGCCTTAATCAAGCAGCTTACTCAGCAAAAGGAATCTATCTGAAGCCATTGGCTGTATCTGTGCTCTCCTGCTACATGGCGTGTGGCAGCACTCTGCAGGTCACATTCCTGAAATGTTTACATTGCTTAGTTTGAGGCTTTTTCTGGGCCGTGCTCTTGGAAAAACATGGGGCAAATGCCAAAAATATATAACCCTTACAATGCTCTTACATAGTCCAGGCAAACCACATCACTACTGTGCCCCAAGTACTTAAGCACAGACACCCCAAAGCCATTTTCAATGACTGTTCTGAGGTAATGATAGTTGAGTGAAACAGCTGGAGAAAACTGAATCAGGGTCCATGAAACAAAACTAAAATGGGGAAAAAATCATGGTAGTCTTGGCAAGAGATGTACGAGGTGTAGCTGTGAGGTATTTCAGAGGAACTTGACACCTTGGGCATGATCACAAGTGAATGTGGAGGAGAATGGAGGGGAGCAGGAGGAAGAAAGGGTGGGGTGGAAGATTAAAAGAGTTTTATCTCTGAAGATATCTCCAGAGAAGTTGATGATGATTAACTGTCCTATATCTCTATGTAACCTTAGGCCTACCCTCATCATCTTGGATGAAAAGATGAGGACCTCATCATTCAGGGCCACAGCATCAACCCTGCCAAGTCCCTCTTCTTCCACGAACAACCCATGTACTACAGAGTCACACATGAGCACAGTGCCTTCAGTCAGTGATACTCCTCCACTCCACAGGAAAATTAGCCTGGCTGCCTCCACTGGTCGTTGATCAATATCTGTTAAGGAAACTGCCTAAATTTTGCTGCTTCTTGTAGAAGCTTCTTAGGCTGATCTACCTATTCCATAGCCTTAGGAAGGTATTTAGGTACGTCTAGTCTGAATAGATTGAGTGATTCTCAGTAGTGCCAGTAATCATTTAGTCAAATGAATCTCACCTGAGATTTGTTTAGGAAAAGAAAACTCTTTTTTTTCAATAGCAAGCTAGCCCGATTTTTGTCCAAATATGAAAGATAAATTTGACTTAATTTCTGATACATACTGGCTTTTAACATTGATTAACTGAAAGCTTATTTCAAAGATAAATTGTTTGTTAACCACTTTTACATTCATTAGGAAAGAATGAAACAAGGGGGAATTGCACATTTTTCTGGTAAGTTTTGTTTCCTGAAATTCTCTGGCTATCACTAGCAAAACTGGTATTTTACCTGTCATCTTGGACAAGGGAATGCTTTCCACTTCAATTTTTACATTAAAAATACAAATGGAACATATTCTTGTTTGAACTAAGATTTAAGTACAGAAAAGTTTGAACACAGGGAACTGACAGATTTCTCAGGTGGTTTAACCAACCGGATAGGCATGATAAAACATGACCCTTCCATCAGTTTTACTAGATCTCTGAATTCCCAGGCAGCAAAATAGTCCCTGCTCTGATGTCTTAGTAGTGGAATTAAAACAGTAGTGGCAAGGTTTGGAAGTGCATACGTTGATTTAGTTAGTTATACTTTTATACAAGTACAAAATTCACTACTTTTTTTTAAAGCGATACAGGTAAGTAAAGATGGATACTATACTTCGGTGTGGCAGTGTTGACGTTTAAATCAGCAAATCAATATTCACTTGAACTGTATGATTCACATTAAATTTTCTTAATTTACAGATTAAGAAGAAGTTATTGGAATCAGCAAAGAAAACATTACTGAAAAAAATATGAAAAGTTGTTGTCATTTTAGCTCAATAGACTCAATAGAATAGACTAGTGACTGCCTTCCCTATATATGGGGACCAAGCAAACATCGATTTTACCAGTAATATTCATTGCAGGTTCCAACACCACGGGTATTCATGGTCCCTTCAACTAAAGACCTCTTTACTAGCAGGCAACAAATACAAGGTTTAGATTAAGCCAGCTTGTTTTGTGCGCCATTATCTCAATTTCCTTTAAATAAAAGGTAGAAGCTTTTGGCACTGTGTTTCCCATCCTCTGCTTATTATGATAGCCCGGACCCAGGAGCAGAAACCTATTGCTTTTCCCCTTGTACCAGCAGAGTAGAAGGTGTCCATCTGAGATTACACAGCACGTACGCAATAATACTAATGAACCTTCCCCATTCATCTCAGTGAGATGCTATTTCAAATACATGATGCCATCATTGTTATTTCAATGAAAACGTGCCGAGACATTAATTTGGTTATAGACAGTTACGCCACTTGTTGTGGTGCCTAGCTCTGGTTGTTGATGAGTTTTACTGAAGGAAGACCAGATAAGTCTTTCCCCTACCTAAGAACTGAGAATTAAGCAACCGATGAAGCATGTGAGTCTCATCAGAGATGAAAATGACTGTAAGGAGCTCAGAAGTTATGTTCAAACTCTGTGAGTCAGAAGTCAGTGCAAACAGTATAGTGACATACTGAAAGTCTTCACTGTCCCCTAAAAGGAGGATTATTATATACAGAATATAATTTGTGTGTGTAGCTTGGAGAATGCCAACTCCTTCCAAGTTAGCTTCTGAAGCAAACTTCATGTGTTAACGTGCTCTTGAGGATTTTCTTTTGAAATAACTTCAGTATAGCTTTTTAAACTCTACAGCAAAAGATTCTTGGCATCCTTGACCTTAGCTGAGCTGGTGAGTTCTCTGCTTCAGATGTAGGATGGAACCTCAAAGCAGGAGTATATGGAAGAAAATAAGAGAACAGAACAGGTGAAAAAGTAATGTGCCAACAGGTGAGAAATTCATATTTTAAATGTCAATATACGTCTTCCAGAAATCCCACATGTATTTCTGGAAGACTTTCTTTGATCACAGGAAATTTATTAGACCTGATGGTTGGTGTTCCAGGACTGACAGGTGTCTTAAAAAAAGATCAGACTGTGAAACAAGGGACATAGAACATAGAAGTTATTTAGATACTTTGAAAAAATTCAGTCAGAAGTAGTCTGCAATACTCTTTGCATTCCAGTATATTGCCCTACTCTTTTTAATGCCAGCTTGCACAAATGGCAATCGGATTGAAACTGGTTATGGTAAAACAGAAAGACACTAGCTGAGTAAAAAAATGTGTGGAAAATGACAAGTTCAGGTGTGTACATTTGGACCCTTCTGTCCATAAATAGACTAGAAAATAAGTCTGTGTGTCTAGGTAAGAATTTTAAAAGGCTCTGTCAAAAGTATGGGAGAAGTATGTCTTGGAATAAGGTCCACAGCCTCAATCCCTTTACCGCTGTGATCTGTTGGAACGAGTTGTGAAGTATCACAATCTCCCAGCTTAGATGAAACCTCAAGCAAAAAGAAAAGATGACTCTCATATTTCAAGAGGAGTAAACTGTCTAGCTCTAAATTTACACAAAGGCCTAATTGGGACACTCAGGTTTGCAGGTTATGTCCAGTAGTGATACCATATCGTGCTGTATGGATAGATTGGAGTATGGACTAAAATAGCTGCTTCTTTTAAGTCTGACTAAGCAAATTTAGTCATAAAATGAAGAACCAGAAAATGTTATACAGACCTGAAGAGAAAAGTACAGCAAAATTTATACATCCTCCAGTAAGGCTGCGCTGGATGGGATTTCAACAAATCCAGTGGAACCAACCTCCAGCAGGTTCATTTCCATGCCACCCTTCTCTCCCCTTCTTAGAGTCTTGAGCTGCACTCAGTGTGGGAAGGGAAGCTTGCTTTTTCTTCTCTGCCCTTCAGGCTTTGACACAGATATTCTTCCTCTCCCTGTGTTTGTGTGTACATAGGTTTGTGTGTACAAAGGGAAAGGAAAAGATTCCAGGATCAAGTCCTGCTGTCTCCTTGTCCTCGACCTGGAACTGATTAAAAGTCCTTTGTCACAACACAAATTCCTCCCACTACTGTACATGAGTCATGAAGTTCCTAGACAAAGGAATTATAGAAGGTATCAAGGTTTCTAGGTTATGTGTAACTCCAGATAAGATTTGCCACCTTCTACAGTTTGATCCCCCACAATCAAAAGCAAATGCCCGGTTTTGTGCTACCACATTGATAACAGGATATCTGTAGAGTATGTACAATGAAAATCCTATTCAAACTTTAGATTTATATAATAGAAGCTGTAAAGATACTTAGGGAACAAACAGTTTATATTTTACAATACTAACTATTGATAATGATGAAGAATGAAATAACTTCAGGTGAATAAATAGAAAAAATGACTACATTATTTTTCTTTAAATAAATTAACCTGTAACGCTGAGATATCAGAGGGAAAAAAGGGAGTGACAGACTCGTGCCTTTACTCTCTACTCCAGAATTATGCTAGACAACTATGACGCTCTAATCTTTTCCTTAGCAATACTAGAGAAACTAAATACGTGTATGTGTATATATCAAATATATGTACCTATATATCTCCAGGGACCTGGTGAGGTGAACGGGTTAAATCATGTTTAACCAGAATGTATACTTAGTGTTCTTTACCACCCTGGAACTTGTTCGTACTTTGAGGACCAATTCACTAAGAATGAATAATACCATGAATGACATCAGCTTCCGCCAACATGCAAGAGGTTACTATGGTAATGGAGAAAGTTTTTCACAGTACAAAACAAGTACCATACTTGATATATTAGCCAGCCAAAGAAAGCAGTCACATATAAACTACAGCATCTTTCTAATGAATAGCCATTTATGCAGCGTGCATGTTAGCAATTCTGCCGAGTTCCTCTGAACATCAAACTGTTGGCAGTTACATTGAAAAACTTGGCAGATTTACAAAAGTGTTAACATTTTGTTTTCAGCAGCTTGTGTTTTTTTTTCTCTTGGAGCCCATATCTTCAGCATATTCACAGAGTCTTTAGCCAATGCCAACCAGGAAGGTCTCTGATGTGAGCTTAAACGTACTGTATATGCACACTGAGAAGGCAGGATGTCCAAGCCATGAAAGTGACTCAAACTAGGCTTTTTTTTCTTTTTTCTTTTTTTTTTGATTTGTGGCAGAAGAACAGATGGCTTCTTTGTTAGGTGACACTTTCTTTTTTTATTTGCTCACCACCTTTTCCATAAGAGTTTAATCCACAAAACAATGCAGCATATTTACTACAACGCAAAAGCCAAAAATCTTGAAAACTTCAAATCATACCAGTGCACATATATATATGTGTGTGTTTATTTCTTTACTGGATCAAAGCCAGCACCAAACCAAACCACATCAATATTCCCTTGTGACAGAAAAAAAAAGAAAATGAAAAAAAAATCATTCAAAACAGAGACGAGATATTATTTCCTTGCTCCTCCCACTTCTCCAAATAAAAACAGTGAGTTCTTATTTTGGATGTGGTCCTATCAACTCTCCTTTCTTTATTCCAGGGGATGCTGAGAGATGAGGGAAAGAGGAACTCCGAGAGCAGTTACAGACCATTGATTCTAAGAGTCTGCTGGCAGATAACTCTGGAGTTTGCTACTGATGTAGATTATTGTAAACCTTATGCCAAAGGACTTGGGTAACAAGTGAAGAGACCTTCTTTATGGCACTTCTTCTATGCTTCTTCAGTTCATATCCCTTGCTAAGGATGAAGGAGTGAATAAAAAACAAAAGAATATATTTAGAGTAAATGAACCTTCATGTAATAAAACATTCCTGCATTCCAGAAAAAAGGAATAACTGTTCTTGGATTCTGTCTTCTGCCACCTATGTAGTACATTTTGGCTGTAGAAGATGCCAAATATATATATTTAAAATGCTGCCAAAATTAAACTTCACTTCCCAAGTCTTTCTGGTATGATCATCCCATCATTCAGCCTGCCATTGTTTTCGTAGGCATGAAAGATTGTTCCAATTCCACATCTGCATTTCTCATCAACCTTTCAAGTAAGATTTTAAAATGGGTTTTAAATATAAACCACCATTGATCTGATGGGTTTTTTTGGTATAAATTAATGTCTTCCTAATGTCAGAGACAGAAGAATATTTCCTATTCTAAAATTTGAATACTGTCAGATCTGTATTTTCTGCTACAGGATTTTCTAAGGCACATTCTAAAATGGATATCTGAACTACATATTTTGAGACAATTTTTTGATAGTGTCCTACCTGTTACAATGTCAGTTGATATGGTGATTGTGTGATCTTTGTTTCAAATATTGGCAAAAGGGTAAACAAGAGGTGGGAAAAACTTTTGCTTTTTGTTTGAAATCCTGTTCCTATTTTTTTTTTTTTTACAGCTTTGCTTTTTCATTTCTAAGGTATTCCACCCTTAATTGCCATTCTGTAAGTGCAAAGCTGTGGCAGTTCAGAGTCTTTGGAAATGGAGGAAACAGCAGAACAGATTATGCATGTTGACCTGAGACCTGCAGCCTGACTGGTCCCAATGGGCTAGTATGACACTGGGGACAGAGCACACCGCATTTTCCAGAGGACGAGTGGTCTCCATTATGTCGGCAACGCACTTGTGGGCTAGGGCTAGTAATTTTTGGGTGCTGCAATAAAAATCACAGATGATCATTTGGGAAGTACTTTTCCATACAGCTCATGCAACTTACCTGTGTTTTGACAAACCTTTTTTTGGTCACACCTTTTGTGCCTCAGGCAGGAGCAAAACCGGGTTTCTATTTTCTAGCAAGTTGCCCTTGTGCTAACACCATCTCAAAACCAGCAGTAGCTTTCATTGAGAAAAAAACCCAAAACAACAGTGCCCTTTAAATTACTGCCACCACGTAATATACCTGAGAGGACCAGATCTGCCCTTTTATGAAATGGAGCTTGTTAGGTCTGGGCTCTTAAGATTGTTTAGATATCCACCTTCCTTTAAGTGTACACTGGCCTTAGTCGTGATACTCAGCTGCTGCCCCACAGGCACCTAACTAACTAGGAAGACTTAGACCTCTTTCAAACTGCTCACCACCTACATTAATCATCAAGGTTATTTCCTTCCCTTGGATGTACAGGGAAGCGGCACCTGACAGCCCTGGGGAGAAGGCATCGAACGCTCCTTCTGTGTCATAAATGCTCTCCTGGTTGTGATGTTAGGGAGCTGGAGCAATTGAACTGACCGAAACCTTGGATCTACAAATTCTTCGCACAGATTTCATTTTCAGTGTTGAGCTGCAAGCTGCGTTTTATAGACATGACAAAATCAAGCCATGAAATTTTATGCTGTGCTTCACAAGTTTCAGTAGTTAAGTACAAAGATTCGCATAATGATGAATAGAGTACCTGGCACTGAAAATAGTTATTCATCAACAGTTGCTACACAGTATTATGAAAGATAAGTTATTTTATCGTTTTCCTATTCTTTAAAGAATGTTGACGATAATTTTAGTTTCACTTGGCAGCAATTTGATTTCTTTGTTGTATTTATATAGAACAAAACATAATGGACCAAAATAATAACTCAAGCTTAAAGAGTGTTCCAACGAAGAATACAAAGAAGAATTCCTCACACTCCATCATTCTTCCCTGCTATGGTGGTTTTTTATCATTGGCATTACTTGTAATAGCTAGTTTTCTGTCATCAAGCCTAAAATGCAATTTTTCCTATTTTGTTTAAAATCAAAGATAGACCTCAATTTTTTTCCAGACTTCTCTGAGTCGGGTGTACTGTAAAAAATGAAGGTGTTTCAGATTTTCTATATCCCATTCTTTAGGATTTAAAAAAAATTATACATAAATCTGTATTTTCTAAAAGTATTGAAATACTGTCTGATCTAGAGACAATTGTAATCGTACTACCAAGAGCTACCATAACATTTTATAGCATTTAACAAGATAAGTTCAAAACAGCATGACTCTACCTCTACCCTAATAGAATGCAAATGAATGAGCAGAGGAAGCAATAGTATCAAACACCACATTTTTTTGTGTTCACTCATCGGCTTTGCCAACATGAATAATTTATGTTGGCAGAGCAAGTAGAATCAGTCTCATTCACAACTACGCACAGGTGACAAAACGTAACAGTGACAATGATGCCCTCGTTTATTTTTCTACTACTTCCAGTTATGAACCCACATTTTTGAGTCTGTTCCTGCTTCATTTCCATAGCATAAGACATGTGGAAAAGTGGCTTAGTAGATTTTTTTGGGTGGTGGGAGTCCTGGGGCAGTTTTTAATTCGGCCAGTTGAGGCAAGCACAGTTTTTCTATCCCTCAATTCTCTCTCACACCTACCAAAACAGTCCTTTGATGACTACAGAATTTGATGTTATGTAGCTTGGACACTGATCTAAGCTCTCCAGGGAAGTCATTATCCTAGGCCTGGAATTTCAGAGATAATTCTGAGTTATCTTTGACTTCCCTTTACCCTGTTCTATCCATTATCTTTCACCTGCAAACATCTGATTTACATCTACTGTTCGGATGCTTATGACCCTACCATTGCATTAAAGACCTCACAATCACAACACACAATCACAAACACAAATCACAAACACAATCACAAACACATTCACAACCTATGCCACTCACACCTGTTATATTATCTCTGTATCTACTCCTTCTGCTCACAGTCCTTTCTTTCCACCCTAATCCAAGAAATGCAACTGCACATTTAAGCCATATACACAAATGCATACAGACCTCAGATATTGTCGTCTTGCTTCTGAATCCACTTTTCTACTTGAAGCACTTCACAAATGAGATGACTTGACATTCGATGAACTGACATTAGATGAACAAGGTCTCAGGTGAGTGAATAGCTGGAGAGACAGCAGACACTGCCTGTGAAATCTCACAGTATTTCATACAGAGTTTGTGCCTCCAGCAGAAGACAAATCATTGTGTATTAGAGCATCAGAGAGGAAAGCAAAGATGAATGTGGGAATCAGATTCTGAACGTGTCTTGAGACCAGTGCTTATCCTATAAGTAATGCACAGCAGGCTAGATGGATACGCTCTGCAACTGGTAGGCAGAGAGCAGAGATTTGAAGGGACTCCAAAGCAGGAAGGGCTTAATCCTGAAAGGTTGGCACTTGGGCGTTCAACAGAGCAGAGTTTAAAGAAAATGCAAAAGGCAGACCAGAGAGGAAAAAAGAGAAACGATCAGTGATCGTTCTCTGATCATCACAGAGAACTTGTGATGGGGCAAGAGCTGGAGAAGAAAAATGGCTGGGAAGGAGAGGGGGACCTGCCCTTCTCAGGACCAATCAGGAGACAAATTCTGGTCTATCTATTCTGACGTATAGTCTTGCTTACTAGTTTTAAAGTCATTATCCTGATACCACTTCAGGATGTCCCATTGGAAGTGGCCATTCCCAGTCAAAATTTTCACGAGAGCTGTATCTTGTTTGTCTTTTTCCACTTTACCTGAATTTTGTGATATCCTTGACCGGGTTTCTGTTTTATTTGTAGAGTTGCCTTGGGCTGCCAAACACCACCTACAAAACAGGAGCAGTGTAGTGCTGAAGTTTTTAAAGCATGCCTTTTACTGGGGCTGCAGCAAAATGGCAGATTGTTCAGTCATGAATAAAAAGCAGGTTTAGCAGGCAAATAACAGAGGACATGGAAGCCACATTCCACATGGCTGACTGAGTGCCAGACTCTGGCAAAGAGCTTGCTGCCACATGGTACTGCATCTTTGCCCTAGTCTGACTTCTAAATAGGAATTATTTGCCAACTTCCAGGTTATAATGAAACAAGTAGGAAAGCATGCTCATGCTTTAGTATTTGGGATTTAAGCTTAAGTAATAGCAGAAAAGCCCAGTCTATCCTTCTTTCCCCCCAGGTATGAGAGAGAGAGAGAGAGAAGGAGAATTGACAAAACTGACAAACATGTCCAGAAGGGACATAATTCTGGGTATGTCCGTGCTAGCTTATATCTCCCAAATAATCCTTCTGGTTACCTAGCTGACCTCCTGGATTAGAAGTTTTTGAAAAACTAATGTTTCAGTTTAGTATATAAAGCAAAATGTGGGAGAAAAATTAAATTCAGATATGACCTTTTTTCCCCTCCTTATTTTACCACTCATAAAGAGATGTTTAAATTTCATTTTCTGTGAATTTTCCTATTCAAATGAAAGCAAGAATTATGTGGTTTGAGGCCTCGTCCTGGTTCTGGGAAACCCAGCTTCAATAACTCCTTTGTCTGAGGGAATTTAAATTTGTATTTGCAATGGAGGATCCAAGCCGTTAGACTAATTTTCATTCTTTCTAGGTTGAAACTGCGCTTCTTTCTTTTTTCTCAGTATGATTGGTGCTTCAAAATCCCTTTGTTCTTCTGACCACCTCCACCTCTGGTTACTGAAGATTGCCTCAGGAATGGTGGTTCTTGTAAGAAATGGAAGGGTTAATGTGGCCTTCCCTTGCATAAAATGATTGAACTTGACAGCCTGGCTCACGAGATCACACAGTCTAACCCCAGAAGTTAATCAACCACGTAAGTAACTGCTGCCAAGTCCATGCCAGTTAGGATTGCATATATTCAAGAGGGTATCTGTGTGTTCCCATCTGGAACACTTTCTTACACATTTACACCTAATTTAGCTGAACCTCAGCAGTAACACCGGGCTAAAATCAAGGGTGAATTTAAAAGACAGTCTTAAGCATTTCTTAGGGGTTATAGGAGGTGTCTGCCATACAGCACAGTTGAAGGAAAGGAAAGGAGGAAGCCAAACTGAACATCTCCCAAAGAGGGGGCAGAAGTGACCAGGACAAAACGTTTGTTGGGGGTGATTTTTAGCAGCTGGGGTACTGCTTGCAAGAACCTTAAAATGATAGGGAACATATTTATTCTGATAATACATTTCTTAGATTTGTTGCAGGGACATTCTAAGCTCTAGACCTACACAAACCTATACAGAGAGATATAGAAATCCAACACTGCTGTATACTCTGCACAGGTTTCTCACGCTTCCTGAGACGCATGCATTCACACAGGAAGGTGTGAAGGGCAATCAGTCCCGAAGGTCTGCATGTGAAGAACTAACAACTTGGCTGTATTGTTAAGGATGTTATAAGCACTGTGCTCACTACTGCTTCGTAGTCGTACAAAGTAGTTGAAAGATCCAACAAAGCTGGGAAAAAATATTTCACGCTTGGGTTGTAGAGGCTGGCTTTGCAAGCAGGGTGGTAGAGTAAATCTCAAAGTTCGGTTTACATTCCAGGCTCTGCTACAGGTTTTGTGAGATCAAATTATTTCACCACTCTGCCTCATGTTTCCATGAGATGTATAAAAGTTAGAAAATGGAATATTCATTACCGAACTTATTTTTTATTAACACTGCTGAGTACTGTGACTATGTGTATATCCACTATTATGTGCTTGTAAAAAGGGATATACTTGTCCTACCAGAACACTGGTGACTGATTAGACCCTCTGGGGCTACAGCATTCCAAACAATTAATCAGATCCATAGTATCCAAATTGGTCAGGAAGGCTACAGACATTAAAAATGGGAGGTTTTTGGCCTGCGAGCAAGCAGAGGTCAACATGAACTCAGGAGGCCTGTCAGCAGGCCACCCATTAACAAGGATTTCACCATTAATTATTTCCTCTCAATACAAGACTGATGCAGGAAATAAAGAGCGGCTAACAGGGTTTAATGAGTTTATTGCATAAACGTAGGTAAACTATTTCAGTTTGTGCTGTATTTGCATGTGTTTAAAATCATTAAAAAATTAAGTGGAAAATAGCAGAGTTGGAAAAGAAAACGGTATATAGAAAAAATCATGATAGAATAGTAAGAAAGATTTAAGACACTGATGTTCCATATTAACATGTCTTCATTGTATTAACAGTGCTAAAATGAATAGCTGTGCTATTTGTAGTGGCTTTAACGAAAAAGAATGATCACGTTAGCTCGGTCCCTGTGAATAATGTATGAGGCTGAATTCAACTTATTCACCTCATCTTGCATTCAGTCTAAAACCCCCACAAAATAAGGGGCTACATTTAGCATTAAGTAACAATTTCTTGTTTTAACTTCCATATCATTACTCCTGTGCAGTTAGAGATTGGTTGGAAAATTGCATAGAGAGTAGTTTTCCATTTATTAGAATTTTCCGATGCAGTCTCAGTGTCAGATGGAGGACAGTCTGTGGGTTTTTCTATTTTTCCCATTTAAATCTTTTAGGCACTCAATGCATTTTTAATAGGCCATAAAAGAATCAATTAAATCTTGTTATTTGGACGAATTACAGGGTTATGCTCTTGTGGGTATCTAGCTGGTGTTAATTAACCAAGGAAAAAATTATTTTGCGCTTTAAAATGGTGTAAAATGCTATGTTCACAAATTAAGGATCTCACACAGTTTAGAATTGAAAAGACTTATTAATAATAGCAATGCATTTATGAGTTATGACTTCCAGCTGAAGAAAGTTATGTGGAAAAGAAGACTTCATTATCACCTCTATTTAAATCAGCCTATTTTCACCGTTTTATTTCTTTAAAGAAAACTATACTTTGTAATAACTTTGAAAAGCTTAACTACCTAGGACAGTAATGACCTTGAAGATATGAAGTCACCCACTCTCCCATAGCAGGCAGAAACGTTCCTGAGGAAAATACCACGAGGCTCTGAGGGATCTTTCTAGCCCTGCTTATACTTGGAAAATCAACATGCCCCTGTCCCAACTGGGCTGACAATGAAACTGTGTCCAAAAGAAAGCGGTGAAGTCAGAAGAAAGACAGCAGTGGGACAGAAGACAGTCACGTCATTTCATTCATGCTGCAGTTTATGATTTTCCCAATCAACAGTGAAGGGGGGCAACAGCAGAGTCCTGTTATTGGGCAACACTGAAAAAATAGGGTTTACTAGGATGCCTGACAGTCACTTTTGGCTGTAATGAGATTTAACAGTAGTAAAAGAGCACAGAGGCATTTTCATAGCAACCAGGGAGGTACAGGGGACAGGGGGGAGAACAATAAGCAAGGCAAACGGAGCTGAAAGGTGATGAGAACAGACTTAACGAAGGACAATCAATGGTGATGGTAACGGGTATCTGTCCAGCAGAATTACAGTATGACAGCCCTACCCCACTCTGCTTTCCCACTGCTGGGGAACAATAACTTCTTACCAAATTCCACCTCCTGGAGAGAAACAGGGGGTTTACACATCTCATATCAATCTCCTGATGAGCATATTCCAGGCAAGGTGCTTTAGATTTCCTATGTGGAAGTCCCAGTGTAGCCAGAGACTATTTGCCTTCGTCCTGCTACACCAGTGCATGTCTAGAAAATGAAGATATTCTCCTTTTCTCACAGTGGCCATGACAAACAGCATTCTGGTGTTGTAACATTGGTCACAGGGGTACTGCAGGGCAACGTGCGCCTGAAAAGCTAAAAGTCTCTAAAAGTAAAACCCAGAAGACAATGCAGGAAAAAGGTACTGTGATCCTTTAAAAGAAGGAGGACACTTGGTATATAGTTTAAGGTTTTTTGAAGATATTATAATGATTGATGATGTTGTAATTAAATGCTGCACATGATGCACGGTAGCATTCTCTTGACATCGCACCGCCACAGTCATTTTTAGTTTGCCGACATTCAGAAGTTCAGAAGACATTCAACATTTCTTTTTTTTTCTTCCTTGAAATTTATGTTTGGATTCAGTCTTCAATCACTCATGTTTCTCAGTACGGCCTTTGGTAAGCCCAGGAAAGATCCATGGACTGGGCGCTATCAGAAAAGAGCTTCCTTTCATGCTAATATCATGACTTTCTTCTTGTCCTGCTATTACAGAAGAACAACAGTAGTTTCCTGGAACAGCTAACATTCATTAAGGGATCCTCTCATTCATCAGGCACAAACAGTTTTCTAAGCCAAGGCCTGTCTATGGGAAGAAATACATCCTCTCTAAGGAGGCAGAGCACACGTTGTCATGTCTCAATAAGGAACTGGATAAATATTGTAAAATATTGTTTCAGTAGAGCAGATGTTCAGACCATATTGACACCTACTAACAAACTCAGACCCCCTGGGGCAAGAAACTTTATTTACAATGGAACTGAATTATCTGCGAACGTGCAAGCAACATGCTACCTAAGGCAAAGAATAAGATTACTTTATATTTTTAAAAAGAAACTAAACCAAACCTGAGTACAGATCCACAATTCCCATGTGCTTGTACATCAGTTTCAGAAAACCAAAAACTGTCTACTAGTCATTAACATAATCTTTATTTTGTGAATAATAAGATGATTAAGCACAGAGAAAAATACTAATTGCAAGCATTTTTAATGTTTTTAAAGTTATTGTTCTTTTTCTAGATATGTGGACCAAGTCTGATCTCAGCATTTTGTTTGGATTAACATATAGACTGTCATCTGAAAACCAGCTCCAACAGAGGACAAAATAAGGTCTATCTAATCTAAAAGGCACGTGTATTTTATTTTATATTAGGGACCAGCGCTAAATAGCTCCAGGAGATCTCTCAGGGCTTTTTAAAATGGTGATTTACTAAGAATAGTTACAGTACTGTTATGCTATAATCTGCATTTCAGTCTGCTGTCTTTTAAAAAAGGAGTCCTAGAATTACTCTGAAAAATTATTATTAGCATGAAACTGTTGGGATAGAGAAGGTGCAAAATTTTACATCAACTCCATGAGCACAAAGCCTACACTGCTGCTGAACCAGCTTTTTGTGGCTTTCTTTTCCAAATACGCAGATAGTTTACGGATTGTAAAGATGAAAACAGGGAGTTATTTTATAGAGAGAGGAAGTGATGGGGAGTTGGGGCATTCTTACACCATAAATGCAGCACAATTCTTAGTGAGATCTAATTATTAGAAAAAGGAGCAGACAATATACATAAAGTCATGACACTAAAAACAATGAAGTGACAGAAAGGGTAAGGTAAATCTCAAGTCTCAATCTAGAGAGTCAAAATGACATGTCCAACATAAAATCCCCTAAATATTTTGTTTTTATAAAGTTAATAAAGCCTAGAGAAAAATAAAGACATAAAAATAAAGTTTAGAAGCATCAGTTCCCTGTTAAAAGATTAAAGCCAGCTCATGTACTGAATATTAATTTACTTTGCTGGGAAGTCTGTCTTTGGTTCCTATATTCTACTGATTAATCTGTTCATCCTGACAGTGAGCTACCCACAGCTACCGCAACAGCTAAGATCATCTGAATTTATTTATTTTTTGCATAGCGGGAAAAAACGCAAATTCATGTCTTTCCAGTGAGTGAGTGCACTATTTATACCTCTTTAATCTTAACTGAAATTCCTACAAGAGTTCAAACACAAGGCAGAAACTGTCTTTATAGAAGAACTCGCCAGAAGCTGTATTAACAAGCGTGTTGGCATATTAGATTCTACATTAAGAGCATTTATACCATTCAAGCGATCTCACTAGCATCAAGCCTTTGGCTGTCAAAGATCCTGCGTAAGGCAGATAAGCTCCACCAAGGCCCTTATTTGTAAACATAGTACAGCTGCCAAGTGCCTCAGAATACTCTTAAGTTACCTGATCACGTAGTTGGGAGCAGACTGTAGAACAGACTTCGTCAGCTTGCAAACAGAACGCGTGTCCCCGATCTGCAACTGATCTTTCAAGTATTAAAAATGGATAAAGATAAGGTGCTGTTCAAATCCTGCAGATGTCACATAACACATTTACTGTTTTACAGCTTATAAAGCCAAATTATTGCTCAGGGCAGCAGCTTCCTTCCTCTCTGCCCTGCCTGCTTCTGTCTTTCATTTTAGACTATACATTATTAATCAGGTAAAATTGCTTTACCCCCTGCTTTGTACTTTTTTTAAAGAAATTAAATAAATCTGAACTTTGTCAACCGTGATACTGGAGAAACTGATTCTTGCCGTTCATGCTTTTTCTGCCAAACTCAAAAAATATGGAATACAGGCAAACAGGGGGAGCAATACATGTTTAAAAAATTATTCAACACTTTCTCCCTTTAAAAAAGGATGAGTTACTAAGGAAAACAGGACTAATTGCCAGACATTTTCTGGAAGTCAGAAAGGCGACGTATTTTGGTAACATGAATTCATGTATTTTTCTCTGTAAAAGTGTGTGGTATGTATTGATAATCAGGACACCGGAGCTCTAGATTAAGATCTACCATTAATATAAAGAGTTACAGAGCTACCAGTAACTTCAGGAGAAAAGATTTGCACTATAACTTTACTACTCATAGCTCTACCACTGGCTGGTCAGGTAACTGTTAATATCACTTCCCCTATTCTCCAGTTTCTCTCCTTGATCAGAAAAAGCGTACAAATTCTAGTAAATGCATTCCCTGAAGGAATCTCGTTTTCAGTGACTTTTTTTTTCTTTCAAGTGTGACAACAAATTTCACATCTTCAGTGAATGTAACCACGTTTTCACACTAAGCTTTTGCGAAGTGCCCTCAGCAGGCGACAGTGTGAGGCGTTCTGCTCCCGCACTCTCAAGCGCTGACTGTGCTACCTCTGTAGGCACATTTTTCTTTCTCAACAGTGTAGTACCTCATCTTGAAAGCTGTGCAAAGTGTTTGCGAGAGGGACAGGCCAGTTGAAGAACCACCAATTACACAATCTAATGCCAGAAATCTGTCAATATGGTTTTAAGATGTGGTTGAAAACGGGTAAACGACTAAATAAATGTAAGTATTGTTTTTATCATAGTTTTGTGTGTCTTCAGACTATAGTAAACAACATAAATATTGTGTTACAGGGAAGAACTGTTATCTATATCTGTGGTGGGCTCACCCTAGCCAACACCCACCCAGCCTTTTGCTCCTCCTCTCTCCCACAGGATGGGGAGAAGATAGGAGAAAGGAAAGAAGATTCATTGTTCATCTTAGTGACAGTTGGATAGGCAAAGCAACTGCTGCATGTTTAAGCCAAGCAAAATAAGGAATTCTTTTTCTACTTCCCATCAGCAGGCAAATGTCCACCCACTTCCTGGCAAGCAGGGCCTCAATGTGCGTAACACTTTCTTGGGAAGACAAACACCATCATCACGAATGTCCTCCCTTCATCCTCCTTGCCCTGAGCCATTCTTGCTGAGGTACGACATCACATGGTATGGGGTATCCCTTTGGTCAGTTTGGGTCTGCTGTCCAGGCGGTGTCCCCTGCCAGCCTCTTGCCACTCTCAGCCTGCGAACATTTGGGCAGGGGGGCGAAGAGGGAGACTTGCTGCTGTGCAAGCACTCTTCAGCAGTAGCCAAAACCCTTCTCAGCGATAGCCAGCACCGTCTTAGCCCCCCATACAAAGCACAGCAGCATAGGGGCTGCTAGGAAGAAAGTTAACTCCATCCCAGCCAGAGCAATTGCAATCTCCACTCCTTATTCCATACCATTGACATCATGCTTGGGTCCCATGTTATCTGATACATCCAAGTATCCTCTGACCATCCCATTTCTATATTGTTTCATTTCTGTACCCTACTCAAACTTTTCCAATTACTTAACTAACCCAGACTGCATTGCAATGTTTGAGCCATCTAAATCACACATTTCTTTTTCCTTTCATTCTGTTTCGCATTCTTCAAGTGCCCTCTTACCGATACTTGCAATTTGTACTACATACTTAAAACATCTTTATATCCAGCAGTCAGGTTTACACATCCTTGTTAACCACTATCCCCTGTCTCTTGGCATATACACTTCCTCATCCCGTGCCATGATGTTACTCCCTCATTCCATGCCCCCCTGCCATTGTCCATAACAACAGTCAATGACTTGGGCCCTTGGTCTGTCAAGAAGGTCACTCAAGAGGAGAAGCAGTCTGTTGGATTTTTTGACCACAAGATCAGCTTGGGTTGGATCCCTGCCTCAGCCATGGTGTCCTCAGATGTAGAAGTCCTCCTTTCCCTGCTCCCATGATGGTGCTGAACAGAGCCTTAACAGGCAGAGGCCAAGCCCCAAAACAGTGCTAGGAGCTGCTGGGTCTCACTGGGGCATGCAAGGCACCCTTCTGTCAAGTCATGCGCCAATTCAATGAGATTACCTGCATGTTCAGGAATGTCCCAATAGGTTTTAATCCCCACCCTGGGGAGTCAAAGTTTTGTCTCTTCCCTCTGCCCCTAAAAGCAGGTAGGCTAGGGGTGGTAAGAGGCTGGCAGGGGACTGCCTGGATTGCAGACCCAAATTGGCCAAAAGGATATTCCATACCATGTGATGTTGTGTTTAGCAAGAAAAGCTCAGGACAAGGAGAGGGAAGGGGGCGTTTTGCAATGGCGTGGAAGGAGTGAAAGAAGGTGATTGGCATAAAAAAGAGAAATCAATAACACAGTAAAGCATGCATTTCTCTGTTTGGACCACTGGATTTTGTTATTCATCTGTTTGTTTTCTTGGCAGCTTTTGGGTCTGTGAAAAGTCCCTTTGATAAATTTCATTAAAGCATCACCACAGGAATATGAAGGTTATGTTCTGCCATAGGGATGACAAATGTCTCTTCTTCCTCCTTAACCTTCGAATCAATCTGTGCAGCACAAAATAAGGATGTCAGTTTCATGCCTGTAAGCACTTCTTATCTTGCCACTGTTTTGTAGCTGGTGAAAGTCATATCAGCTACCACATCTTATTTGGAAATCAATTTCAAAAGCTGTTCTGCATCTTCTTTGCAAGAAGTAGTTACATTTCCAACAGATTGAACTCATTAAAATGTGTTTCTTAAAGGAAAGCTATTTCAGTTTACTTCAACGAACTAGTTTTGTGGTTCTGAACATTCTTCCTGGGTGACTGTGTAGGGAGAGCAAAGAGATTAAGAGCCTTTTTGGTTCTTTTTGGATCTCCTTAACTTTGATTGTAGACAATTCATATATAAACAGGAAATTCATAGAAGCAGATACTTACAAGTCAGAACAACTGAAGTGGCATGCAGGTCATGATAAGAAGATTTTGTCATGTGCAACTTGTGATAGCATGTTCCAAACACTTGTGCAATACCCCTGAGTTACTTTCCTTTGGTTTCTGATTTTCTCTTCTGCTATTTTTTTTTTTCTATTTAACTAAAATCTGTTATTAATCCTTCTTTTCTGGGGGTGGAGACTTGTGCTTCCTTTTCCAAAGGGAGCCGGGTTGAAGACGTGTTCATGGGCCTTCAGGCAGGATGCCTTCCGTTCACTTCTGTGCTGCTGCCCTTTAAGATGATATCGCTTCCATCCCACCTTCCTTCCCCAGAGCTGTACAGGAAAGGATCACACCCGGTGAGGTTTTCTGACAATGAAAACTGAGAGCTTCGGTTCCTTTGCTCAAACACACATGAACAGAGTGAAAATATTGGTGGGATGGATAGAAAACAAGATTACTTTGTGGCTTGACTCACGACACACAGAGCATCACAGAGGGACAGCTCACACGACAGCAGTGCTGCAATGGGTGATGCAGCAGGCTTTTTTAGGAATGACGGCATCAGGGTGCCACAGTGGCTGAGGGCTCCCTGCGGGAGTCAGCAGGGACTCCATCCGGACAGGGCTGGGCAGCCAGGGGCCTGTCCTACCACCTCAGGTAGTGAGCAGGGGAGCCACCAGGGGCAACCCCAGCCCCAGGCATTGGCAAGTTCATAGTGTTGAGACAGGTCTGTGGTCAAGTTGAGAAGTCTCTCATCGTAATAGGAGACACTTTTAATGGGTCAGTTAAGGAGCCTGTCATTGTCATGCTGATTTTGTGTTGTAATTCCCTAATTTTTGCAGAGATCTAGCATCACTGGTGCTCAGGAACAGGCCAAGTTGCTGTCACCAAGCCCGTGACAATTCTGGGCCTGGTGCACCGTAACCCTTGCCCAGTATCTCACACTGACTAGAAGCCATTAAAATCATTGAAGTAGGACTGGTGTAAAACAAAAAATACTGTGCAACTTGATTTAATTAAAAACTGATCTGTCAGTTACATGCATTGAACTTCACATTTCAAAAAGGAAAAAAAGCCCAGCAGTAAAAAAGTATCATTAAAACACCTTTTAGAATCATAGAATTGTTTAGGTTGGAAAAGACCTTTGAGATCATTGAGTCCCACCATTAACCTACCTGCCAAAACCACCACTAAACCATGTCCCTCAGCACCACATCTACATGTCTTTTAAATATCTCCAGGGATGGTGACTCAACCACTTCCTTGGGCAGCCTGTTCCAATGCCCGACAACCCTTTCAGTGAAGACATTTTTCCTAATATCCAATCTAAACCTCCCCTGGCACAACTTGACACCATTTCCTCTCATCCTATTGCTTATTACTTGTGAGAAGAGACTGACCCCCACCTCACTACAAGCTCCTTTCAGGTAGTTGTAGAAACTGATAAGGTCTCCTCTCAGCCTCCTTTTCTCTAAGTTAAACAATGACAGTTCCCTCAGCCACTCCTCATAGAACTTGTTCTCTAGACCCTTCACTAGCTTTGTTACACTTCTCTGGACCTGCTCCAAGTACCTCAATGTCTTTCTTGTAGTGAGGGGCCCAAAACTGAACACAGCACTTGAGGTAAGGCCTCACCAGTGCCGAGTACAGAAGCACAATCACTTCTCTAGGCCTGCTGGCCACACTATTTCTGATACAGGCCAGGATGCTGTTGGCCTTCTTGGCCACCTGGGCACACTACCAGCTCATATTAGCCAGCTGTTGATGAATACCCCTAGGTCCTTTTCTGCCGGGCAGNACTGATAAGGTCTCCTCTCAGCCTCCTTTTCTCTAAGTTAAACAATGACAGTTCCCTCAGCCACTCCTCATAGAACTTGTTCTCTAGACCCTTCACTAGCTTTGTTACACTTCTCTGGACCTGCTCCAAGTACCTCAATGTCTTTCTTGTAGTGAGGGGCCCAAAACTGAACACAGCACTTGAGGTGAGGCCTCACCAGTGCCGAGTACAGAAGCACAATCACTTCTCTAGGCCTGCTGGCCACACTATTTCTGATACAGGCCAGGATGCTGTTGGCCTTCTTGGCCACCTGGGCACACTACCAGCTCATATTAGCCAGCTGTTGATGGATACCCCTAGGTCCTTTTCTGCTGGGCAGCTTTCCAGCCACAACACATGTAATCACAATATCACATAGAAATAAATTCTGAATTCAACAAAGTAGGTATTTTTTCCATGAAATAATTAAATTTCCCCAAAATAATTCATATTGTGTAATGTTCAATAATCACCAGAAGGAAAGACTAAACTGCAGCCACCAAGTTCTGGGCTGGGGGGGCTAGCTGGTCTCATGGAGGAGAGACAATTTGTGATGATCCGGACTTCCCTCCAGATTCTGCAATGGAAGAATGTCACAAATATAATTAGAATCAAATCTCATTCAGTGCAGAAATTTTGGCATTTCATCCTCTTTCAACCTTTAGGTTTTTATCTCCTGTGGAGTGTCTAATTTCTCCATTAGGAAAGTCACCTGTTCATGTAAGAAAATGATCACAAAATTATCTATATTAATTATATATTTAATTAAATGCCTGTGGCAAAACCAGGGAGAAACAGTTATTGTAAATATTTTTTTCATTTCTGTCTGGTAGGATTCAGTCTGACGGAGAGCAGTTGGTGCTGGAATTGAGTGAAATATGATTTCCTTGTTACTAAGAGTGAGAGGAAGGGTGATAGACAGCTACAGATCTAGGACTATCTTTCAACTGAAAGCACTCACAAAATATAGTAAAATTTCCTACTTGCTCAAATATTAGCATTTTCTTCAGAGTGTCTGTCATTTCAAAAAAGGTTTAGGGACTTCCTTTGGTAAAGTCACCAACTAATTTATCGTAATACTTATTCCTACATGTCACCTGAACAGTCTCACTAGTACTCCTTCACTGATTGCACCTTAGTTTCTTATGGGGAAGAAATTCTTCCTTAGCTGTAGCCATAGGGTTATTGTAGTTTTGTCATAACTGACTGGTTTTCACACAACAGCCGTTCACTCAAACTACATAAAAAAATAGAAGGTATAAAAGTAATACTACAGTATTTCTGCTATGGGTGTTATTTTAAAATAGAAAAAAAAAAATCAGCCAGTGGTGCTCAATCTAGAAGAAAGAGTGGTTACACAGTAATATAACATTCTGGATAAAGCCGTCATATTGCTAGTATAGCTCAGCTGTGTGTTTTTTACAGAAAGTATCTAGCTGAATATAGCTGGAAATCAGTGAAAATTAAAAGAAAAACAGCATTAAGGTTCCTCATGAAGTAAATCAGCTAATCTTTGCAATGTATTTGCCTGCAATACTCACTTTGTTCTTGGATTTAAGTAGGAGGACCTATTAACCTGCTTCTCAGCAGTAGAGAAAATTAATCCACCCAGTCTAAATAAGGCAATCATAAATGAAAGGCTTTCCTGTAGATTTGTCACCCTCCCACATCCCTTCAGCAGGCAGACAGATACTTACTTATACAGAGCAAAATGTGGAGGATGCCAATGTTGCTTGCAACCACGATTCATTTAGAAATGTATTAACCAGCAAGCTATTTTTCTGTATTTAGTGAAAGCTATTATTTTTTGCTGTAGGTTTCAGACAAACAAATGATAATGTGAGCTTTGAGGTAGTATTGATTCATTTTGTACAGAGGTCCTTTTGCACCTCTTGACCAAACACAAGTATATACATCTGACAAGAAAAAAGAAGGAAAAGGAAAAGGAAGAGGAAAAGGAAAAGGAAGAGGAAGAGGAAAAGGAAAAGGAAAAGGAAAAGGGAGGAAAATCCTTGAAAGGGTACTCGCAATCCACAAAATCTAGTGAGATTATTTTTTGATAATGACCCACACAGTTGCAATAATATTTAACTCCAACAGGTGGTGTGAGAAATCCTAGGAAGAAGGCATCAGGAGACCTGGCATGATGCTCTGCCCACAGAAGAAAATTATAAAATTCCTTTTTACTACAGTGGGGCCAAAATGTTGATCTGGTCTCTTCCTCCACAGCTCTACCGTTAAACTCCCATGAGACTGTGATTGAATTATTTTTACTCTGTGCCCATTTCTTTAATTGTTGCAAATACTGGACAAAAAATATTTTTGTGAAAAAGTGCTTCTTGTTTTCCAATCTTCAATCATTATCCAGCTATGTAAGTCTCTAAAGACATATTATATAGCCATACTATATGAAGTGAATACTTCCTGCTGGGTTTTATTACTTTTCAGTGAAATAGGAATAATGACAGTTGCCTGCCTTTGTAATGTTATTTCAGATCTGTAAATGAAAAATCTAACATGGAAAGCTTAATGAAAATTAAGTATTTTAGAAATAAATATTCATTTAAGTATAAATGCATTAAAGTCACATTACAAAATACAAATAAAGCATTTGCTATAATTAATTTACATGTATATTTTGATTCACTTTATATGTGTTTTGACAAATGGAGACTTTTCCACGCATGGCATTCACACAATTCACACACAACGTATTGATGACCATAGCAGCAGACAAGAGTGATATGCATTAGTTTCAATACAATACACTTCTGCTCGTAAGATTTTTCACAAAAGTTTAAACTCAGTGGAAAGAAAAGATTGGCTCATACTTCATTAGTAAAGTATGTATGACTGAATTTCTATTTGAAAAATTCTGAAATTATCTAATGTTTGTTTTAAATCAAAACAGTTAAAGTCTGTAAGGTGAAACAGCACTTTTTACTAATATGTAGTAAATTAATAATTATAATCTTGATAACTATAGCAGTAACTGTGTTTGATCTTGGATAAAAATTAAAGTATCAGAAAAGAAGACCCTGTGTTGTTGATAAATGCAGAGGGACTGGTGGAGGACATTAAGGTTGGGGGCGCCCTAGGTTGTATTGATCGTGAAATGATAGAGTTCAGGATCATGGGTACTACGCACAAAACATCAAGAAGTAAAATTACAACCTTGGATTTCAGGAGGGCTAACTTCGACCTCTTCAAGGAACTGCTTGTAGAGATCCCGTGGGCTAGGGCTCTGGAAGGCAAAGAGGCTCAAGAAAGCTGGTTGATATTCAAAGACCACTTCCTCCAAGCTCAGGGTCGGTGCATCCCTAAGAGAAAGAAATCGGCCAAGGGACGCAGGAGACCTGCATGGTTGAGCAAGGAGCTTCTAAAAAAGCTCAAGTGGAAGAAGGAAGTCTACAATAAGTGGAAGAAGGGACTGACCCCTTGGGAGGATTACAAGAATGCTGCCAGAGCGTGCAGGGATGAAACGAGGAAAGCCAAGGACGCCTTGGAATTAAACCTGGC
>VXBH01000742.1:486155-505417 GCA_013400035.1 Rynchops niger
GGGGACAGGACAAGAGGTAATGGGCACAAACTTGAGCATAGGAAGTTCCACCTTAACATGAGGAGGAACTTCTTTACTCTGAGGGTGGCAGAGCACTGGAAGAGGCTGCCCAGAGAGGTGGTAGAGTCTCTGTCTATGGAGACTTTCAAAACCCGCCTGGACGTGTTCCTGTGCAACCTGCTGTAGGTGACCCTGCTGTGGCAGGAGGGGTGGACTAGATGATCTCCAGAAGTCCCTTCCAACCCTATGGTTCTGTGATTCTCTGATTCTGTGATAAGTGACCACAATTTTTAGTATTTTAAGTATTTAATGTAGTCTCCAAGGGTCACTGCCCCATTGCATTATGTGAATAGCATGAATAGGGGTAAGTATTTGTGACATGGTCAGAATTTTACAAAAAAGAGCTCTGGAAATATACACAGGACTATTGGGTCAAATCATCACAGCAATCCATTGCTGGACAGAATACTCATGTAGATTGTGCAACTAGCTCAGTGTCTTATGAAAAACATACAAAAATTGGGAAGAATAACAGATCTAAGTTAAATAAAGTCCTGAGTACAGTATTTGTCTGGGTAAGTGTCAGTTCAGATAGCAAGTTCTAGTAACAGTGTAAGGGATAAAAATCAAACACAAACCCCTCTCATTGCATAGAAAAAAAAAAAAAACATTATCCACCTCTGTAGGTTGTTACACAGCCTGTGAGGGCTTGTCTGTTTTGGAATATTCCCATTTAGTAAGTGAGGGTTTGAATTTACAGGGTCTTGCATCTTAAGAAACTCTTTTAATCCCAGAAGTGTGAACTTGCACATTGAATACAAACTAAGGCTGTTTATGTGCTGGTTTACAGAGTACCGGCACACAAATAAAGCGACACGCTGGAATAAGATGCAGTAGCTTTGAGTAGATACACCTCTGAAGAATCAGATGAAAGGCAGGACAACACCTCAGTGGGAATCTTCATGAGCATTCTCGTCCATCTGAATGAAACTCATTGCAAGAGTTGACTTACAGAAAAAACACATGTGCCTTTAAATACTGGTAATAATGACAGAAAAATTAGAACTTAGATTGCCACAGTTTTACTTGTCAGTGGTCTCAAAATACTTAAGCTTCAGTCTTTGACTAGCTGACTGTATGATATTTTTTGTTTCCTTCTCTGATTGTATTCCCGCTATTTCCTTTTTCATTTTCAATAGCTTCTGAATTTTAGTGCCCAAGCCCAAGACACTCCCTTTTGCTTCCTCCTTTCCTTTCCTCCTAATTCCTCCTGAAAAAACCACTTTCTTTTCAGAATCCCCAATTATAAGTCTTTAACACCAACAACAATAAAAATGGGTGACTGGAAAATTTACTTCAAAAGATAGTTTTGTCAGCAGCTGAACTAATCAGATTTGATTTCGCACATATCTCCCGCACACAGATTCTTTAACATCTAACAAAGGGTAAGATTATGAGCCTAGCAGCCTGCCCCTTTTAAACAAACGTTAAAGTACTGAAATGCGCTTGACATCTCTGTACTTTTTGTTAAGTCTGTTTGAAGTTGGCCAGCAGGTTTAAATACACAAGGTCAAAGAGCACAGTAGAATAAACCCAACGTCCTTCAAAGAGTACACTTAAAATGCTCTTTAGCAGGAGGGGATTTTGCGTTAGTTCTTGATTTCCAATTATGATTAAATCTTAGATGCAGAGATCAGTTCCTATTTTCTCTCTCAGACACAAGACTCTTTGCTCCTGCACTGTCTACTTGATAAAACCACGTATTTGGAGAAACATTTACACACTGCATACACTGTGATTTAAAAAAAAAAAAAAAAATCATATAAATGCACACTGACACAGTAGCTCAATACAAACAAACAGATGATTCCCCCTCCAGGCAAAACAAATACCTGAAGCTTCAGTCTTCCATAAATGCACACATCAAATCAGTCCAGGAAAGTGGATCATTGTGGATAAAATGGCACTATTACAAATATAGGAACTATGCAATTTCTAGCAAATTATGTTCAGCATTGCAAATCCAATATCGTGTGTGATACAGTACTTCGGAGAAAATGTGCATTGAATGGAAAATATCTGGGACTTATTTTTCCTGGCAGACTTGCTAAGTCCTTACCAACTTCATGCAGAGGAACACAAGGGCAAAAATTAACATGATGATCTGTTCCAATTTAAAATCTAAATGTTGCTCTTGTTTTCTGTGCAGACCTCACTTCATATGTATCAACACAAATCATACCCCATGGAATAATCCAGCAGCATTTGTCCCAGTCTCTCTTCGCACACATATTTAAAAATGTGGAGGAAGTGACTAGGCAAGGATTTACCATTAATAAATTATCATTCTTACAATGTAAGAATTCTTCTTTGTGAGAGGCTAACAAGCTAATTTTTTAAGCTTGCTTGTTCTTGTCATATTAGCGTTAGAACCTAGTTTGATGGTCTTGGAAAGTGTCAAGGAGAAAATGGTTGGGAGCTTAACTTATAATTTTAATGCTTCCTCTGTACCCAAAACCCACAGCCCTGCATATGTTTTATTACTGTGCCTCAGAAAAAAGAGTGACTGATGATTTTGCTGGTCAAAACCCTCATTGTGCTGGATTTTATCCATGTTGATCAAGTGCCATATGGTCTTGTATTGTATGGTATAGAAGAAGTATGCGACAAGCTCCCAAAATGAGACTGGGGAAGGACAACACAGAGGAAAAGGAGCCATTTGTCATCATATACTCTTTGCATCTCCACTGTCTACTTGATGAAACCACGTATTTGGACAAACATGTACTTGATGGAAATGCAAGTCCCTGTTAGATGGCAAGCCAAAGCAGGTGCTTTATGTAGCCTGATTTGAGTGGAAGTTTTAAAGATACATAATTAATTGCTTCATAGCTTCCTTCACAGCATATTGCCATAAGTACTCATTTTAGGAGCTACTTTTTTCCTAGGTCTCATACAGAAAGCCTTCCTGTATAATCTGGCGTCACAAATGATACTGAAAATCAGGCCTCAGGAACACTGAGCATTGCAGTATTGAAGTTAACTGTGAATTTAGTGAATTTTCCTCAATATTTCTGCAAAGTTTCTGCCAATGTGAAATAGATACTTTACATATTGTGGGTGCATCTCAATGTGATAGTCTTACACAGGTTGTGCAGAAGATGGTGATGCTTCAGAAACTGGTCCTAACATCAATTCATTGAAGGCTTATCTTTCAGATCCCATGGTCGTCCATGAGACTGAGACTGAAGCCTTTGTCTGATTTCAATTTTGCTTTTTTCTGTTCATTTTCAAAAAGAGAACAAATAATAGACACAGTGTTTATATGCAATAGCATTTGGGACATTTTTATATACTATTACAAACTCTATAACAATATTCATTTTTTAGCAACATGAGTTGGGTGAACTGTAATCATAAAGTGCATCTGCATTTCAAGGAGACAAAAGTTGCCAGTGTTTGAATTTAGGGATTACATTTTTTGTGGAATATGGTGTTAGATGTAAAGCCTAAATTCAAGATGCTACAATTACAAGTAACTTAATCCAAGTGAACTGTGTAAGCTCCCATTGTAGTCAATGGATATCTAGTCAGTAAACCTGAGCAAGTTGAGAAAGTTATTCAAATGACCAAATGAATTTCTAGCTCTAAATAGCCTTCTAAATAGCTCACTAGACTTAACTGACTATAGTGGACACTTATGTACCCAACTCATATGTAGAAACCTACACTGTAGACTTGTAAATGTAGGTATTTGGTCAGGAAGCCAAATGCCACACTTAGCATGCACACAGAATAAACTATTTAATTTAGTGCCATGTTCTTTTTCTAAACTGCACCTTCTGGAATTTCAGTAGGAAGCTTATTGAATTGTACCAAGGTAATGAGAGCAGCAGCTGCTCCTGGTTTTGTATTAAGCCATGCAACGGCACAGGACAAAGTATCTGTCTATCTGCATCGTCTTCTCACCCATGGAATTGACTGTGGCAGTAATTCCTAGCGGGGCTATTCAGAGCCCAGACACTCTCTCCTAGGAAGAAGATGGTAGACCGGATTTCTCTTACTAATCGTATGGGGACCCTTGTGCTACCTAGGTGGGATTACCTATCACTGACTATTCTGTCATTCCAGGAAAAAAATGGACCTTGATCAGGTTATTCGGATATGCTATAGATGGCCTGGAAAAGCCCTAAGCCTCTCAGACCCACAAGAAGATGCTAACAGCTAACAACAAACTTTGTCTAAACAATAATTATGAGAAATCTATGCTACCATAGCTCCATTCCTATTCCTATCTGTGCAGCAACTACAAGTTTGGAAATGCTTTGTAGTCTGTCTTTGATGGTCGTAGCAAAGTTTTCAACAGGGATACTCCACAGGCAAATACAGTCTTCCTAACCCCTGAGTAGTCTGACTAATAGTGCTCCATTGTAGAAATTATTCCTCTACAAATTATGTATGAGTTCTGGTGCACTTTCCTGTACAAACATTTAGGATCACAGCGTAAGTCTACCGCTTCTGTGGAGTCAGGCAATTCCAGCATTAGTTTTTTTCTAGAGAATAGTTATTTTCAGCTAAGCAGTTCAGAAAAGTAGAAGACCTACACTCAGGGGCATAAACCAACTATGTCAAGATCTTAACCTCTGCTTACTACATATCCAGCTCCAAACAACCACTGGTTAGAACTGTGCTGTGAGATGCAACCCTACTTTGCTTAAGATTTCAGGTTTGAAAAGTATTTGTGTCTACATGAGACTCCAAGAAGTAAATTAAGAAAGAAAAATCAAAAAGATGCTGAATTTTGAACCCTTCAAGCAATCTTTTCACTAAACACTCCCCTAGCCCTTGACAGGCTGGACGGAAGATCAAGCTGACTTTAGTGAAAACCTATTTGTGCTCTTTCCAACACTTTATCAAAAGGAGCGTATTTCCACAGGGCAATCCACTTCCTACAAGTTGGTATTTTCTGTGGGGAGGTGTTGTAATCAGACCTCTGACCAGGTTGAGTCAGCATTCTTTCAGTTAGCTACTAGCAGACTGATGCCACCTTTTAAGAAGGAGGTAAGTTCAGCAGGTAGGCGGATCCATAGAGAGCATCTTGGTCATTGACAGGGCAACTCCAGCTTCTCCAGATGCTTTGCCATTATGGCAAGAATGCACTAGGGTAGAGCTGAGGGAAAATCATGAGTTTGGGTTGGTGAACTTTGTGCACTGGAGCTTTCAAGTGCTATGGAAAGAACCATGAGAAATCACCCCTCTCGGTTTGTTTTGAGGAAATGCAAAGAGGAAAAACAAGGTGTATTTTAGTTTACCAGTGCTGTAGAGCAGCCCAGAAAAAATCTGTGCGAGGTAGACATAAGATTTCTCATACGTTTTTTCAGAACGTTTCCTAAATACGTATTTAGAAAAAAGCACACAGCGATGATAAACAATCCCACCCTGCAGTGCAAGAAGAGGAAGGCGAGGTAAGAACAGTTTTGTTGCAGGTGTTTGCTAGCATTGGCACAGAAAGCCATGCTATTGTGATCGAGGGGCAAGCATTGGAGTAGATGAGGGTAGAGCCTCCCACTACGAATCTAGGCAATTCTGACAAATAGTTAACTCATCAAGAAAGACCCTTTCTGATGCAGACTTGCTGTTTCTGTGACATAGCAACATTTTTCATCGGAAACTAAGTTACTTGTAATAAACTAATCACTGTCTTCTGCTGCCCTTCTTCTCCTCCTGTCTGAATCTTATTTTGCTAACTATTTTTGCTTCATTTTTGCTTCGGAAACTTGTATTGTAGGGGAAGGCATATTGCTGCAGAACTGCCAGTGTAACTTTCCTCCTGAAAATCTGACTTGGGAAGCAGCTGCTCTCCAGAGAACATGGTTTAATTTATATAGCAATTAACAGTGTAAATTAATGCTTTACTGTTCATCCTCTCTCCAAAGATTTTAAATGCCAGTGGAGGTTTTCATTCTGAACAAAGATGAAAGGAGCACAGGAGATGAGACAACCTCAAAAAAAAAAAAAAAAAAGAAAAAAGCATGTGAAATGCCTTGAGTGAAACCTGCTGTGGCTGGTTTGGATTCTCTCATGAATTGTCCCATTGCACATAGCTAGCAGACCAGGACAGACCTCGCTAGAAAACAGGTTTTTCTTCAATTAAAAGTTTCAGTTTTCAAAATCTTGAGTTCCAAATCTGGATGAAAAGCCAAATAGTTTCTACAAGCCTGAAATTCCAGTTTCACAAGTTCAAATGCTTCTGTCTGAGTTTTGGACCCAGAATAGGAAAACTGAGGATGTATTAATGTCTTGGTGCAGGTAAGAAGTAATTTTGAAGCAAATCTCCCAGTTAGCCCCACTTACTGTGCTTTGAGTTACACCACAGAGCTCTGAGAGAGAGCACATAAACTGGTTTCCTTTTGGAAATTAATTTTTTGAAAAGAAATCAAAAGATGTGCTCTTAACATGCGCCAAACAGTAGTAAGTGCTTAGTTGCCGAGATCGGACCAGTGCTAGTCTGAAGTAAATGTTGGAATACGGACTTCGTTATTGTTTCATTTTACATGTCTGCTCCTACTGTGCCACGTGACTTCTTATTGTTGACTTAGCGTAATACTGGTCATTGACTTTGTTTTTCCATGCATTGGTGTTTCAGGTAAAAATAAGAGGAAAAATTTTCTGAATAGCAGAAGTGAGGACTGCTGCATAAATCAAAACTTGAAGAATGAGAGGAGAAATATGTGGGAAGGGAAAGAAGGACGAGTCTCCTCAGAGCTTCAAAAAGCACTGCAGAGCTTGGAAGCATTTTGTACTGACAGCAAGGTGTAGTAGCTTTCAGGTACCAGCAATCTAGAGTCCAAGGTAAAGCCTCTCCTGTCTCTGCAAATGAGCCAGGGTTCTTGGGAGGCCCCTGAAACAACAACTGACACCTGAGCTGGCATACCGCTTGCTTCTCACCAACTCCACAACCAAATGTTTAGTCCCATAATTCACCAGAACCTTGCTTGGTAAAAAAGGATTAGCCATCTCAAATTTATGGCAGTATGACAGAAGAATTACAGGTATTGCCTCTTGGTGCATCTAGCGTCTCCTCTTTTAGTAATAGTCGTTACATACTCTTCTAGATTCCTAAAACATGGAAAAGGATATGCATGCATTGTTTTATAATTCCCCAATAGGTATCCCCTCCCAAAGTTCTTAAAATGAAATCTCTGGAAGGTGCAAGAAGGAAAGAGGTAGAACAAAAGAATTACCACAAATCCAACAGGTATTTCTTTGCAGTAGTTCAAGAAGAAAATATAGATAAACTTTATTCTTTCTTGAGTCACAATGCTGCATCAGATTGCTGTAAAGAACTGCCTAAATCATAGTAAATATGGGAATCTGCTTCTGCTATGTTACCTTATTTAGGAGTTTGCCTTTAGGGTGCATGTAAGGATTTATATCAGCAGCCGGAGGAATCAGATCTTAGACATAATGTCTCTGTTTATCTTTGTTAATGTGAGATTTAAATAAAGTTGCTCTATTATATTGTGCTAATAATTTAATAAAGCGGATCTCTTCTACTGACAGTTAAGGTCTTTGAAAGCTATTATGATAAATACTTCGCATCTGTATATAGGCTTCTTTCCTGTAATTCAGCAACAAGTTGTTAATGTTGGTTTATCAGCATGTTTTGATCCGCATAAGATTATTTAGCTTTGCTTCAATGATAGCTCTGTGATAACATACCTCCTTGCGTTGCCTTTCACAATCTGGCTTGACAGAGACATGGTAGAAGCTGTGCATCTGTTTCACAAACAACTTTTCTATTAAAAATTTGCCAGAATTACGTGAAAGATTTACTTATGAGATTGTCTTTGTAAAAGTTCTCTGTTTAATTAACCTGAAGTTAGTTTGCAAAACAAACTTCCATATATCAACATGAAAAAGAATGAAACACGCATTACAGGACAAGTGCAAAAGTAAGCCACAAAATAGTGTTTTATGACATAAGTCACTGTAAAAACTGGTGTAGATTTCTTGAACTTTGAGGGATGATTCAAACGAATTTTTACCAATTTCCTAGCAATCATACTCAGTACACTTTTTCTCAGAATCTTCTAAATTTCCATGTGTTGCTTAAGCTAAATTTAAAGTCATATCTGTTATGCAGAAGCAGTATCTAAATTCAGTGCGAGGAAGGGAATTACATGTACTCTTTCACATATTTCAGGCTTTCTTTTGCTTCTTTACTATATCCAATCTTGTCTCTAATGCTTTTGGCATTTTCATTTTTGGCATTGTCAAACATATTCCAAGTCTTCTCAGGGAAAATCTTTTTTTTTTTTTTTTTTAATTGCCAGTCTTTCAAAACATTTCTAGATGCTATGATGTTTTTCTCAAGCAACCACTTAATAAAATTAACTTCTACCAAAGAAGCCTAATGCTTAACTAAATGTATGTTTTCTATACCAAGACAGAACTTCCAATTTGCTATATAGCACTGGAGAATTATCAAAAACTCAGAGTCTACTGGACAAAGAAATGCCAGCATTAGCCACTATAACAATAATTTAAAAAAAAAAAAAAAAAAAAATGCTCAAGCTTGAATATACTTTTAAATGTCAATCTTTGGAAAAATAAATGAAGACTCTTTTGTAGGTGGGATACTATTACAGTAGCAACCATCATTTTCATCCTGTTATAGTCTGCCACCTTGAAGTAAAAACTGCCTCAGATAAGTGTCATGATGTTCTGAAAATAAAAATTAAATGTATCAGTGAATAATTGCATGTAGCATTGGTCACTATTCCACAGAACTTCACCCTTTCTGTGATAGAAGATTATTCCTTTAAACAAGAAATATTTCAAATACTTTTATTCTACTTATGTTAACATATCTTGCAATTCAGAATTATACTTACCTATAATATCCCACTTGCCTCCAGCTATTAGCTTCTCTATTTGACAGTTTAACATTTATGCTATCAGTATTAAGATTCATGTTTGAGCTGAGTGCACTCTAATATATATATGCTGTGATAATTCACTTTTTACACCCTGAAAAGTGTGCATTTTTCATGATGCATTGTCACACTTTAGTAATATTTTTCATACATGAATCTACAGTTTTTTAAAAAAATTCTTCACTGATTTGTCCCATTGGGGTAAAAATGCAGATATGAGCTAGAGTAGTGTGTCGAATGTAGGAAGCCATGCTTATTCTTTGCTATTCATGAGAGTGCCACACTGGACACATTAAACCAGTCTTCACTACAATCCTGCATTCAAAACAAGATCTGTATTATTTTGCTTAAAAATAGGAGCTTTGTATACCCATTCTAAGAGTCCTCAAAGGTTTCAGAAGTTAAGAATGGCAGACTTACATTCATGTTTCCCGGTCCATGGCTGAGGCAGAAGTCTGCATCAGACTTCCACTACAAATGAAATACTTCTAACTATTTTCTAGTAAACAACTAATAAAACTTCAAGTAGTTAATTTTGCTTTGTAACACATACTGGAGACAGGCATTCCTTGATTAGAATTCTATTCAGATGTGCCCACTGAAAACAAGATTTTATTTAGTCTAACAGATGCAACATACAATCCATATTTATTTGTTCAAGGAATTTTTGGTCTATTTCAGTCAGAATTTATCTTTATTCATCTAACTTAATTGAAACTGCCAATGACTCATATTCTATAGTGTATTAAGAAATACACAGCTAGACTCAATTTCATTTATCTGGAGACAAATATTCAGTGCAGTGGAAATTCCTTCAAAAGGGAATTTCACCACACGGAATATACATCTCTGCCAATGTTTCTTTGCGGATGCTCTTGTGCCTCTCATTTATTCACTGTTGTCATACCTTTGAAAAAGAAGGTGATGGGGAAAAAGGTTTTCAAATTGACTTCAAGGATACTCTACTTCCTAGATTATCCAGAGCTTTCCAGGGAGCTGATGAACCATAAATACACAAGATATATGCTAACAAATAACACAAAATAGCATTAAGAAATGCAAGAGATCACCCATCCTGGTCTGTTCTCAGACCGACCATCTGAGCATTTAGGAGTTGTTTAGTACTGGTTAACATAAAGCTTCATTTCCTTTACAAACAAATGGTATAGGATTAGAAAAGTGCCTGTTGTTAAGGCTTCAAAATACAAATGTAGGTTTACAATTTAAGTATGCCCATCTCACACCTTTCTTCTTCCTCCTTTATTCATATTTCTCATGCTTTCTTCTCCGGAGTTCAGCATAATCAGTGATCCGGCCAGATTGGTGTTCTTCTGGCCAGAGGTGTGTTACACAGAAGTGGGTCATATCGAAACTTTGTTTTGAAAGTACTATAACTGGGATGAGAAAAATCTTTTCTCTACTTTTCCGTTGCTAAATTCTCCTAATCTGAAGAATGGGTAAAATACATAGCTCATGGCATCTGTGGAGACCCTTCTCCTTATCTTGGAAAGGAGGGTCATTTATTTTAACGACTGATCTATAGAGCTGGTGCCAGTGGCAAAATGCCAGTTTCCCTGCCTCCATTTAGCACTGGATCTTCAAAAAGCTTATGTATTTTATGGTGTTTTTCTAATAGCAGAGTAAGGCTGTTTCTAGTTTTATTGATGAACGCTTCAGGAAGGGTTGTTGGAGGAAGGCTGGAAAATAAAATGTTTGATTTTTTTTATTTGTCTTAACCCTTCTTAAAGAGTTAAGAAGTTGTCCACACTATTATGCTTTTAAATGCAGAGAGTGTTTTCTGCAAGACTGAAGTATACATGGGAACCTCCGGTATCATATACAAAATATTCAACTCCTTTTGCAGTGTGAGTTTCTAAGAATAATAGTCCATAATAATGGAAAATACTTGTGGGTCTCCTGTCAAGAAAAAGAATTGCTAAAATGTTTCCATATTTTTAATCCAAAGGGTACAATTTATCTCAGTAATATGATTCCCTTACAAGAAATGGAAAGGTTAAAGAGAGTTAGAGCTTTTCCACAGCTCTTCTGCTGATTTTTAATGCAACTGACCAGAAAAGAAGGAAAATAATTTCTCCAGCATTCCCGGAGTATGGGAGTTAGCTGGGGTGTGGCTCATATTCCTAGTTGCCCTGTGGGACTGTAGCAGCTTTTCTGCACCCTACACTGGGTACACAGCATCAGGGAAAAGAAAGATGAAGGTCTTTTCAAAAATAGGTGAATCTCCAGCACCTTGAAGGGGAAGAGGAGACAAGATGAAAGCTTCTTTAACCACCCCCTCTGGTCTATTTTTATAGCTTTACCTATTAAATCGGAGTTAAATGACAATGGCTGAGATATGTGGTGAAAGATCTTCCAGAAGCTGCCTGAACCTAGGACAAGGAGCAAAATAGTTTTAAAAATGTCTAGCATTTAGCTAAGGTTAATGATAATAACTCAGTCTCTCCTGAAAGTATCATAAAGAATCTTCTGTAAGAGTGTGTGTAACCTTGTATATGCAACGCAAATTGAGTCAGGACACCACCTGATATGTGAAAGGTTTACTAGACTCAAGAAGTATTCAAGACAATAAACTGCAAAGAAAACTAAAGTTTGAGCTAGTCTGGCATTTTGCAACAAAACCTTTCTCCAGTCAGCACTTTCCAATAAAAGCAAGAAGCTTTTGTAGAATTAACCTACTCTTAAATAGAATTGACAGCAATGCCTATTGAGATCCACAAGTGTGAGACTACCTTACCTGCCTTTTCAAATGCAGTGTGAAGGCCTTAATTGCTATGTTGGTGTGTACATATCTTGGCTGAGCAACTCTGAAAGCTTTTGGATTCTGATTTAGGTTTCCGAAGAATGGAGATGAACATAAAAGCACAAATGGTTTGTGAGGACATAAAACACAGAAATGAAATATGTTCCTGAAATGGCAAAGGCAGCATAAAAAGAAAAAAAAAAATGGCTATAAAGAGATTTCGGTTCTTTACTGTCTGGAGTACACCAGAAAAGCACCTACAGAGTTTTAGGAAATGTAAAGTAGTGACAGTGGGAAATTTACCAAGATGTATTAATTTATTGCAAAGTTCTGTTAGGAATTCTTTATATCTTCAATGAAACATTTACATACCTTGATCTTCTTTCCCTTAACCAACAATTTGAAATATGTGATACCAAAATGGATGGAGCCAACTTTTCATAGTACAGGATGTGACTGCGAGGGAACCGCTGAGCTATGACAACTTGCAAGGGTGTGGTTTGCCCCATTTCTCAAATTAATTATTCTAAATGTGAAGTTTCAAGTGATTCTGAGCTTTGCAACCTAAATCTAAGTTCTGTTTCTCCCTGGTATCTGTGCTGCATACACATTTTCTGTGAATATTGGTACAGTAACTAATGAAGCATGGCAGCATGAGAGCACAGTCAGAGTTAGAATTGCTTTTCTTGATGACTTTGATTTACGATGAAATTATGTTGGAACTAGATTGATACACAGTTTGACTGCTAAGTTTTAATTGTACAAGCAAAAAAGCAGCAATCTTTTGCTGATGCTGAAAAAATAAGTGGGACAATTTAAATATTTTTAAAGGCCTTAAGGATTAAGTAACTGAATTACTTGCAAGCTCTTGAGATTCTGCAGAACAAAACCTGTTAAAGGCTGGTCTAATAGAAAAAAAACTCCACATTTCCTGTTCACATTCTAGGAAGTCTTGTATAAAGCCTTATTTATGCTGAACTTCTTTAATTATAAGGTCACAGATTTTTTTTGTTGTATACATCAAATAGAATATTCAATTTAGATCAAACACTATTCTACCAAAAAGGAGGAAATAAAATGCATCTGAAAGAGCTGGTTTTCTGCCCAAATTAATATTAGAAGGAAAACTACAAAATATAGTCTCTGAAAATCAGCAAAGGTAGAAACAAAAGTAAAGCTGTGAGATCATCTGGGAACAGTCCCAGAACTAAATGAGGTCAAGCAGGAGGACTTTAATGGGTTTTACTGCATTTTGGATCGAGGTTCTTAGTTTATTCCTCTTACTAGTGCATTTTTGCCTTTTCTGATTGCCAGGTACTTGCATCTCTGCATACTTTGCTTCTCTGTACATAAAAAGTCCAAATGAGGTGACACCTGAACAGTAGCATGTGATGAAATGTTTCCTGCCAGATGTGAAAGGATGCTCTTTTACTTCATTGAAAATTTATGCTCCAGAAAAGTAATCAAACTAATCCACCCTGATCTAAACGAATCTTTTCGATTTCAAGGCAGATCACATTGTCTGAAATTCTGCTTCTGGCAACCCTGGAAGAGTCAAGCAATTGAATGACTAGATCAGGCCTAAATTTCTGTAGAACACCAGAACTAGGGATGGGGTTTGTCTTTCCTAACTATAGAAGTCTACAAGATAAATGTCTACATCTGACCTAGAAATCTGAATCTTTTTCCACAGTTAACAGGCATTTACAGAGAATATTTCATCTGACATGGTTTGTATGTCTACTTCAAGATGTTTGTCTGCTTCCTGTGATTCGTCTGTTTTTTTCTACTGATTCCTAAAGCAGCCTCAGGTGGCCAGCTCTGATATGTGCTATTACATGAAAATTTAAGTGAAATGAATTCTGTGCTAAATGTCTTTTCACTTTTGAAAATGAGAGATTAAATATGGCAGGATGCTTTGGAAATATCTACCATCTGAATAGGATAGGATAGTTCCAGTTGGAAGAGACCTACAACAACCATCTAGTCTGACTGCTTGACCAAAAATTAAAGCATATTGTTACAGGCAATGTCCAAATGCCTCTTAAACACTGACAGGCTTGGGGCATCCCCCACGCCTCTAGGAAGCCTGTTCCTATAGTCAAACAGCTACTGTAAATTTCCTTATTGTTACTCCTTTGACATTACCAGCTGCATTGCAGGGAAGAAGAGAAAAGGCTTGCTAAATATCTACTTCCACCTACTGGCACATAAAGATTGCTTTTATAAAGACTATTTGTGTTTTTCACCTCTCAGCCTTTTGGCAAGAATATTTTAAAGACTAAAACATCTTCCTGCAGCATAAAGCTTCTGTTGCATCATGTCATTACTTCTAATTTCAAACAGCACTCTGGATTGTTAATCTCACTGAAAAGCCTTAACATCTAGTTCACCATTATGTACATTATGATTTTCTCCTTTAATTTCTTACTAATATGAACTACAGTCACTTTACACTTTCTTTTTACTAAGTAATTCACTGTGATTTTCTCTACATTCAATATTATAGACTATTCTACAATTTCAGAAGTAAGATTTTATGCCAGATGCTCTTCTCAAAAGTACTTACTCTGAGAAAGGGTCAGCATTTCACTAGCTTTCTTAATTAATGCCTTTTCTTTATTCTGAAATTGACAATGTATAAATAACTACTGAGTAGATCTATTTAAGGATGGTATTGCAACTGGGGAGACAGAAAAACCACCAGAAGCCTCACTGGAAAGGATAAATTAAAAAATGATAAACAAAATCAAACAGTCCTTGGGCCCAGACAAAAATGGTTTCAAAGATGCAGGTGCAAGGTGGGTATAAAAGTACAACATCCCTGTACTCCCAAGCTTTGAGTAATTGGAGGCTAGTTCGTTCACAGCTTTTCCTAGTATATGGTCATAAATAGTTTCAAGTCCATTCAAGGTCAAGGTATGCCTAAATTCAAATATGGCTTTGCATGAAATCTTAAATCTGAGAATGGGCGGAGGATAGCCAGAGTGTATGTATTTGAATATTTCTTATTTTGAATTATATCAGCGCAAGAAAAGATCACAGCTTAGAAGTTGTGATTAACTGCTCACATGGAGGGAGGAACTAATAAGATAGTCCTCTATTTGCTATGACTGAAGAGCTTTTGCAGATCTTTTTTCTGAAACTCCTTTGCATTGATTCAAAGCCACTGTGGAATGAGATGATGACCCCACAGAAATGAAAAACTACTTAAAAGACATAAAGGAATGAATAAAATAAAAGGCCAGTTTCTGCAGAGAAATGTTAATATGTTAACTCCTAATCAGTATTCCATCTGATTGTCTTCAATATCTTTTATGATGAAAGTAAATGAGTTTGGGAAAAAATGTTGGCAAATTTACCTCTATTCAATACTAGAAAGTATTGTGGGGAATGCCAGCAAAATAAGGTAATTTGGTAACGTGATTGAAAGTAAAATGTGTTATAAACAAGAACAAAATAGGGCATGTCAGAAAGAAGGCCTAGTTAGTTGCAACATGTCATGGAAAGAGTTAAGTTTGGTGTCTTCTGTGGAATAAGAAAAAAGCCCACTTCATATGCAATTGCAATAAAAGATGAAGATGTATTTAGATTAGAAATAAATACAAAAAGCAGTATCAAGAGAGGTGAATCAATGATGTATTCCAAACTCTACAGACTTGTTATAATATTAATTCAGGCAAAAATAACCAATAGGAAAATAAGTGAACTCTAGGCAAGAAGGGTAGAGATTGTGCATATTCTAAAAGGAAACATTAAAAAATATGACATATTTTTCTGGGAAGGATAGTTTCATATCAAGAATGGAAGGGAAAGTAATTTTTATCTCCAAGATCTAGGAAAGATTTGTTTCGGAAGACAGCAGAAATGCACTTTGAACAGCTACAATAGGAGCATTGTCGTCAGGAAGGAAAAGCTATTTCTCTAGCAAAACATCCTATCTGCCTCCACAGAATGGTTACTCCTGATTTTGTGATAAGGATACACAGGTTTACCCTGTGCAACCCTGGGAGTGCAATGAAGTAGGTGTAGGCTTCGCGATTTACTGTTAGATTGCTCTCATTTGGCATGTTAACTTTCAAAGGCAGCAGTCAGTCAGTTACTGTTGGACTCTTGCAATATGTACCTTTATACATATTTTTACATGTCTACATATATGCAATTCTTTATATTTTTACATATATCGATGCTTATATGACAATAAGTAACATTTGGCGTCAGTGAATTCCAATTTATTGTAACTGAAGGTGATATCATGAAATCTTTTCTGTAAGCTTACCAAAAATCATCTCAGATTCTCTCCTCCAGGCTAATGCTAGACAGAACTTTTCACTGGGTCTCTTCCCAGCTCCTTACTAAAAGTGGTTCCACGGTTTTATTTCTGTGATGTTTAGAAATTTTCTAAGTTTCAGCCAAGTTCACCAAGGTCTGATTTCTCAATTTGCCTAATATTTACTATGGATATGTTATTTTTCTCTTTCCTCTGAGCAGTACTAATCAATTGAAAGAAAATTACATGAATCCCTGTAAGAACCAAAGATATGATGTATTCATTTAGAGTTTATCTATGAAGCCCTTGCCTTGCATGTCAATTTTCAGCTGTGGCATCGCTAAAATTAATGAGATTGATAACAAATACGCTTGTGTAATTTCTGCTTACAAAGATCTGAACTCACTTTGGAATTTTCGTCACCCGATGGGTAAGTAGCGAAAACTGAGGACGGGAAGTTTGGTTTGTTCTGACAGACGCTGCAGGTACCTCAGAGCTTTCTTAATATGCACATGAGTGCCTGCATCTGCAGGACATGCACGCATGAGCAAGTGGATCTGGAGACTTTAAGAGTTTATGCCTCATCATCAAGATGTGTTGTGTGAAATGGTGCTTGCTGCTAGTTGTTCCATCTGTGTTCGTTACTTTGTACTGCTATGCTGTGGCCATTTCTGAATGGAGATAAAACACCTCACTCTGCCTGCACTTTAAATTGGCAAACAAGCTTATTTCCACTGAAAGGTATAAAACTGCACGGCAAGGAAACCTAATACGAAGATTAAACACTGGTTATAATTTCCATTTCATTTTGACAACAAGCTTAAGTTTGACCTGTAAGTCAAAAAATTACATCTTTTTGCTACATTGAAGGTCATCTGCTATTCCCTACCAGAGCTTACAAAAATGTACTGTATAGAAATAATGCAGCTGTGCACTGTGCTTTTAATGGTGCATTTAAAAGTATGTAAGGTAAGGAATATGCATAAGGAATAGTGTAACACTAATAGTGTGACAGTGGCACAAAAACTAGTTTGCTTTCTTTTTTTAAATTCAGAATAGCAAGAGGTAAGCATTACCACATGCTCGTATCATTTATGTACACTGAATAGCTTTTGAAGTTTAAAAATGCATATGGCAATAACTGCAATCAAATCTTTCTTTGTAAGGCTCGCCACTACAACATAACCAGAATTGCACTCGGCAGCTTATTATCCTATGGTTTCTTTAGAGAAACTGTACCATTAACAGAAAAGATGATATGGAAGATTTGACTTCTCAAAGGAAAATTGCGGGATAAAAATACTATTTAGCAGAATGTCAATAACATTGACATGGGAAGACAGCTACATTGATCGTGTATAGGAATTATACCACAGTGAAACAGGCGATCTTTGGCATACAGAAGCTGTCTACATTTTGTATATATCCTCATTACAAAGTCACTGGAGTTTTTAATCATATCAGAGAAATATATACTCTATACAGTAAGTGCTCTGGGAATAAAGGGGAAAGTTTATCTGCTATTATTCAAAACCACTTTGGGATACACCAGCAACTGGGTGACAAGCTGGTGAAATACCACAGATAGAAACATTCTACACATCACCTCGGGATGTATTTTCAAGAGAGAAGGATTTTCTATGTTAGAAAGTACTTTTTCTAAGTTGAAGCATTCATTTGCTATTTCAAAAGATATTCTGTCAGACTAGCTATACCTCTGCCTGAATATTTTGGAATAGACATGCAGGAAACCATTTCAAAATTTGATACAGCAGTGAAATTTTTATATGGAAAGGACTATTTCAGTTTCATAGCGGGTAACATCTAATAGAATGCAATAGGTTAACCGTAAACTGGCATTCACAATGATTTGGTGTATTTTTATCACAGTAGTTGTTATTTCCTGTTATAATCAAAACTTTTAATTGGAAGACCCTTGTGGACACACAGTCACCTCTTTAAGTGCTTGCCCTGGTTAAGATAATTTAAAAGAGAATACAAACATATATTAATGCAGTGTTATTCACTACATTTCATCCATCTTTTTATGGCAATTTGAATGTGAAGGTTATGAAAGGCTGAAACTTTGAAATCTACACCGACCTAACAAGTAGTTAAATATCACTTCACCCACTCATTAATACCCAAATACAGCTCCAAAGCATTTCTACTATGTTCTCCTTGTTGCTCAAGTTATTTTAGTTTACTGTTAGTAATAATCACTCTGTTACGGGCAATGATAACCAGAGACTCACCGAAACAAAGGGCTGAGTAGAGGATGGAAACAGTTAAGAAAAAAGCAAAGAAAGGAATACAGCAGAATATGTAAATTCTTCCTGTCCTTTAATAACAGAAACCTTATTCTTGGGCCTTCCTAGGATTTCTGCTTGACAAGTAACATAGCTCAAGGGAAGTGGTGGACACCCCTACCTGGCATTTGACAGATCATCTAGAGCACTGCATACACTTTTGTGGCCCCAGTTCAGCTAAGGCATCAGCAAACTAGAGCAAGTTCAGCAGAGGTCATCAGGATGATGAAGGCTGGAGAGCTGCCCCGTGAGCAGAGACTGGAGCAGCGGGACTTGTCCAACCTGGTACAGAGACAGTTTCAGAGGCACCTCACAGCCACCCAGGTGGCTACAGGGAGGGGACTAAGAGGAGGTATCTGGGCACTTCACAGCCATGCATGGCAGAGGGATGACGGCGAGCAGCAATAAGCTGAAATAAGAGAGGTTCTTGCTAGATATAGGTAGAAATTTTTCACCAGTACAACAGGCAGGCAGTGGGACAGGCTTCCAGGGAGGCTGTGTAGTCTCTCTCTTTGAAAGTTTTCCAATACTCAACTGGGTAAAGCCCTGAGCAATCTGGTCTGATCTCACAGCTGGCCCTGAAGTGGCAACAGAGAGCCATAAGGACCTCTACAGGGTGCTCTGAGAACTCTCTATAATGACGGTAACCGTTAACTGTGAATCGGTCATACAGGAGTCATCTCTAAGAAAAACAGAGATGCATCATGTTTACCATACTAACCGAAGATCATAGAATCATAGAATCACAGAATCATTTAGGTTGGAAAAGACCCTTGGGATCATCGAGTCCAACCATCAACCCCACTCTACAAAGTTCTCCCTTACACCATATCCCTGAACACCACATCTAAACGAGTCTTAAACACATTCAGGGATGGTGACTCCACCACCTCCCTGGGCAGCCTATTCCAGTGTCTAACCACTCTTTCTGTGAAGAATTTTTTCCTAATGCCCAGCCTAAACCTACCCTGCTGCAGCTTGAA
>VXBH01000742.1:506078-528051 GCA_013400035.1 Rynchops niger
TGACTAGGCCTGATCCCCTGCTTGTCCATTATATGACTTGTAATGGCACTCAAGATGATCTGCTCCATGACCTTCCCTGCTACCGAGGTCAGACTGACAGGCCTATAGTTTCCTGGATCCTCCTTTCTGCCTTTTTTGTAGATGGGTGTTACCCTCCAGTCCGTTGGGACCTCCCCAGTTAGCCATGACTTCAGGTAGACAATGGAAAGTGGCTCGGTGAGCACGTCTGCCAACTCTTTCAGTCCTCTTGGATGTAACCCATCCGGTCCCATAGACTTGTGCGCATCCAAGCGGTGTAGCAGGTCACTGATCACTTCCTCTTTAATTGTGATGACCTCGTTCAGCTTCCCCTCCTTGTGTCCTAGCTCGTGAGGCTGGGTGCCCAGGGAACAGCTAGTTCCACTGCTAAAGACTGAGGCAAAGTAGGCATTGAGCACCTCAGCCTCTTCCTCATCCTTTGTGACTATGTTTCCCTCTGTATCCAGTAAGGGAGGGAGATTTTCCCTAATCTTCCTTTTGTTGTTAATGAATTTATAGAAACCTGGTTTTTATCCTTAACAGCTGTAGCTAGGTTGAGCTAAAACTCGACCTGGTAAATATAGCAAATGATAAATATAAGCCACTTCCAGTTCAACATCCAAGTGTTACTGGAAATTGCTCAGGCTTTGAATTTAGTTTCCACTGCAAAGCTAGGGCTTGCCAGGTTTGATGTTGTGCCATGGGCACCATCTCCATCACAGAGCCCGGATTTTGCACCCAGAATTTTAAAGCTTATGGGGTCAGCACAGTCTTACAAGGCCTGAGAGACTAAGATGGCCTATTTTCTGGTGTATAAATTAAAATACATCCCAAAAATACTACATTAAGAGAACTTTAAAGTTACAAAGTCAAGGACTTAATAAAATGGGATGTACTAGACATGCAGGTTATGTAACCTTAATCAATCTTCTTGTGAATGCACTTTAGGATGCTGTCCTTAATTGCATCTGTCCCAGCTGCCTCCATCCCTATTCTCTATTTTCTTTAGCTCCCTTAGGCCTTTCTGTGCTAATTCTTTGACTTCACTCTGCCAAAAAGGTCCCGCTCCACTCTCAGTGAAGCTACTCTTCCCCACTCACAGTCTTCCCGTGGGTTGCTTATCCAGTTTCAGGCTCAGATTCTCTGCATGACTGGGAAGCAAAGCATCCCTCCCACTTTGGTTGTGGTGTGGGTGGTGGAAGTTTTCAAAAATGCTTTCCCCCTAGGTTTTTAACCTTTTTGTCAAAAAGAAAGAACATGCAGACTCACATGCATATCAGGCAGTCCTCCAGTCAGATATAGCTTCTGTATATGTTTACCTGTTTTAACCAAATTCCATAAAGGGGTAGAAGCCCCAGTGTATCAAGTTTCTACAAGTTTCATAAGAACACCAGCACAGGAGAGAGACCTTCTTAATGCACATAAGAGAAAAAAGCTCAGCATTCATTCAACGCTTACGAGAGGTCAGAGAAGCCATCTGAGGTACAAACTCGTCCACACAATTTCAGTGGTTTTACTACTCACAGAGCAGTAACTTGGACAAAACTTATTTTCCTCGTCTCTCCCTCATGGAAGTAAAACTCAGCCTGGAGCAGACAGTCACCATGGAAAATTTCAGCCTAAATGGTTAAGAGTTGGCAACGTGATAAACAACTCAGAACAGAGAGTTAATTATAGACAGGACTAGAGTCCCACCTGTAATTATCTATTATGTCCCAAGTGAGAAACCACAAAATGTTTCCTTGAGATGTAGGGAAAGTAGTTGCATCCAGACAGTTTAGGTTTTGAGCTGAACACTAAGGTAGTCTTTACAGATGAACATTGGTTAGAGAAGGATCTGAAAACTTACCATGATATATGGATGGAATGTAGCAGCCATAAAGCTGCCAGCAGAAGTCTCTCATCTCCAGCCTAGTAATGACACAAGCACTATTTTTGCTTTAATTGCATATGTGACAAGGTTGGTTCAGTGCAATAATTATATAGCATTGCAACCAATAATACTTTACAAAAATAGAGGAGGAATCAGTTCCCTTTTCATGGAAAGCTAAATTCCTAGTGTTTTTAGTAGTTAGTTTAGTTAGTAAAAAGAAGATGATGTTGTGGATTCCAGAGAGTATCTCACCGATCACACCTCCAGATAGATCTTGGATAGATTTCAAAATCATGTTTTCTCACATAGGCTGAACGATGTTACAATAGTGCGATTTGAACCACTGCTTCATATTTCCAGGTATCAGTAAGACACCAACCTTTTAAAACCTTTTGTAGGTTGTCTTTTTTCTCTTTTTTCGTTAAGAGTATTCTCAATGTCTGTGACGCTAACTTTCTTTGTGCCATACTGTACTGATCTTCTGCACATGTTCCTCTGCCCTGTGCAATTACATTTTGGTCAACATTATTTTTGTCCACTTGGCTTCTATATCCCACTCACTGAAAGATCTGTTCTGGTCCTTACAAGATAGGCTGCAATGCTCAGAGTGTAACTTATAACCAGGATAAAAGCAATGTATTCATTCAAGGTCAGCAAGGGACAGGGAGAGGGGGATGGAAGGGAGAAAAGAAGTGAGTGTAGTAAGAATGGCTGAGCCCTGCTGGTAGCTGGTGCAGGGACAGAGGGCCTATGTAGGAGAAGTGGCACTAATGCAGGCCTGAGGACATAGAGTGCTCTTCAAACGAATGGCGAAAAGCTGGTTCCCACCTTTCAAAACACCAGGGCGCAGATGGGCCTTGCTGCATAGAGAAAATAAAATACCATGGCTTTACCTCATTATCCCGTAGAATTCCTTTTCCGTATTAATTTGTGCCTTCAAAGGAAGCACAACTTGCTTCAACGGGAGGTATGATTTCATGACCAGCAATATGGTGCAGTGGGAGAGATGCTTCCCCACCATTGAATCCTCTTGAGCTCTGGTGGTAAGGGATATGATGAACTGTACGCCTTCACTGGCTGATACAGCCTTGCTTTGCAGACTAATTGTATGCCAAAGGTTACTTGTGATTACAAGGTAGTCATCACTAATTAGCAATCTTCCCAAGTAAAGACAGGCTGTTTTATAACTGTGTATCACACTCATAGATGGCTGTTCTCACTTGACATCCTAGACTAACATTCAAGATATTACAAATTAAACAATGTGTTTCCTCTTCCAGCTCAAATAAACAGCATTTGATACTCCACATCACGGGACACAGGAGTGACTGCATTCATCCTTGATCACATGGAGGGGTCTTAAAATTGTATTTTCCTCTTCATCAGTGCCTGAAAAAGTCCTATAAACTCACAGAAAAGCAGTGCCAGCAGAGGCTAACAGAGCTCAACTCCTTGTGCTGAGGTGTTTCTAGGGTATGTATTTTGTCCTGGATAGGTGTTAAATCAATTAAAGACCCTCCAGAACTACTCTAAGACATTAGTTCCACTGTGTCACTGTCCTTAAAGCTAAGACATATCCTCCTCTGTGTAACCAAAACTTCTCTCTTGCCAGTTACACCAAACTTCATTCTCTGTAAATAATTGATCACAAATCCTCTTTATAGTGAATTTTATACCTGAAGCTATTAGCTTCTTTTTCAAATCAGATTGCATCTAATTCCTTCAAATTTACTGAATGGGTGGCTTTTTCAAAGCCATTTACCATTGTCAGTGATCTCCTCTAGACTTCTCCCAATGCCTTTGCACTTTCATTATAGTGGAGTAGCCAAAATCTGGAGCAATACCTTGTAAGTGGATGCAGTTCTCTTTGACTGTCATCATGGCTACATGACGGGGACATAGCATATATTCCTTCAGCCCAGATTTGGTAGGGACAGCACTACCCAGGCTCTAGTCTATAGAGGCTTTTCTCTGCTGTCAGTACTGGACTGATTTCAGAGCTGTCCCAACTCTGACAACACTACGGTCCTCATGGTTGTAGTACTTGCCACACCTTGCCACAGCTTTTATCTTCCATTTCCTCCTCCTTCTGCTTCCCTGATGCAGTGCAAGCACTTCATGGGGTCTAGTGCAGAGCTGTGCATGGAACCAAGGCCAATGGCAGGACCTAAGGCAGGTACTACTGGACCTCTGGTAAATCCATGCTTGCCATGTACCAGCTGATGCTTCCACAGAAAGGAGGTCTGTTTGGTGAAGATACACTAAATACTTTTCCCCCCTGCATTTTCTAGACCTCCTCTCCCCAGTATGGATGCTGAGGTATACGCTTTCATTCTTAATGGTTGCAAATGATTTTAAAGGAGAGATTTAATGTTTACCTCTAAGAGCTGAGGGAAAGGGAAAATCTGTATCCTGTGGCTGTCAATGAAAGTTCTTTTCCAGGCTACGACTGGGTTTTTAACTTTACAAATCCTATTCTTGTTGAGTAGCATGTGCCACAGCAGATGATGCTGGCAGGATGGAGATCCAGCTTTTGAGTACGTACAGACTACCTGGTGCTACTTCTGTCTCCCTCACATAACACTGGCATTTCATAAAAGTTGGCTGTGCATTATGTTTGGGACATCACCATTCTCCTCTTTACATGCACTCAAGAAGTTAAAACTGGATCTTATCAAGCAGTTGGTTCAGTTTTTAGTGTGTTCCAATAGCTCCCTGTGAGACTGTCCCACCCTTCCTGAGGTATAGGGTATCCTGTGCTAGTGATTGCTTTTCTTCTGCTGCTAAGAATATTTGACTTTAAAACTGGACTCTGGCTTAAGTGCCGGATTAAATGGCTCCGCTCCCTCATCGGCCAGACTGCCATAGTTGGAGCACTGAGCTATCGTATTCCTGTGGGCATGTCTGAATAAAGCAAAAAACCCCATCTCTCTGGTACAGGCAGATGATCTTTCTGCTTTGTGTTAAACGAATAACCTTTTCCAAAATGCTAATTAACTGTAAATCTGTCTTGCCCTTTGCAGACAGTTCAGAGTTTGTTCTGGCACTTGAAAAGCATAAACGAAGGCAGCTTTAAAAAAGAAGCCTCTGAGGAGGGTTTATTAGTTGGGGTAAAGTACCAAACATGAACACAGTTGCATGGGTATGCATTTTGCTTAGAAGTGACTCAGATTCAGCTAGTCCATGGTACTCTGGTGTAAAATGAGGTCTTTTTGGAAACGTATCTATGTGTATTAAATGTTTTCCAGATTTAATATATGCCCTCTTTCTGTACATCTCCTTAAGAACCCTGTAGTAGATACCCTGTCAATAATATACTGTAATGGTTTTCAGTCATCAGTCTGTGATCTGCCCCTGAAGATCTACCTAGAAAAGCTTCCATAACTTTCAATTCACTATGGAAAGGCCTACATAAAATTGCTACAGGCCCAGAAATTGTAAAAGATTTCAGTCACTGAAGTACTAATGAAGATTTAAAGTTGGTTTTGTCAGACTTACCATTCTTTTTTGTTTTCAAAGACTTACTTAAATTTTCTTTCTCATTGACTAAATAAGTATATTATTCTGTTTCATGTCCTTGACGTTCGCAATATGACATACACTTGCATCATCCCACTCTGCAGTTGGCTTTGAATATTTGTGTATAAACACTGCTATTCATTAGCATAGTTGGTACACCTGAAATAAATAGGGCACCACATGAGTATTTAATTTCCTTCACTGGCTTCATTTGCACAAGACCTGTGTAAAATCTCAGTTTCTTCTGATGACAGACATCACAGAGTACCAGAGGCAAAAACTAGTATTATGTCTAAGTCAGTCTTGCTACAGCACTGCTATAATTTTTCCAACAAACTGCAAGGCTGTCTGGGTTAAGCTGTACTGCAATCTGGGTTAAACTGTACTGCAATCTCAGTAACCCTTCCTAGTGAAGCTGAGGTGTTTTTAAATCCAACATTGAAAAATCTGTAACAAAACTATCTATATTTTAACAAGTTCAAGCTAGCAATTGTTTTGCCTTAGCTTCAGTCTCTGCAGCCACTAAAAAACTTTCTCTTATTTTTCATTTTGAGATAAACAAGTATCTGGAAGAAAAAGAAATCCAGAAAAAAAACCCATGCAACCCCCTTTCTTCACAGCCTATTCAGCTAGACAGCTATGTAGTTCTAGGTGGCACATCAGTGTCCTGTGCTTCCCTGCTCAGCAGCCCTAACATGAGCTCCAAGAAAAACTAAGTGAGAAAAAACTGTGCTAGGCAACCAAGTTAAATTTCTACAGAGGACAAAGCACACGTTGCCAACAAAGCTTTTACTTTGTTGATGCTACTGATCAGCCACGTGCACTTTGTGTATGGAGTTTCCAATGTGTAAAAGCCATGAAATGGCAATACTCATTCTGCTGTTTTCGCATTCTGAAGGCATAGGCATGAGTTGAATGTTACAAAATCTTTAAAGACATAAGGATTATGTCTTTAAATTAGGATTAAATCTTTAAATTTATGTCAAAGACATGAAGACACACTTCAACCTATCAGCCACCCGCACCCAGGAGTGATAGTCCTCATAATGCTGCCTCCTACAATTCACTTCCCAACTCAAGGGCTTAAGAATAAGATCTGTGAATATAAATTATTATAAATTAGGCCAGTTATAAAAACAGCATGCTTTAACAACTTTAACAAAATCATTAGAAAGGCCTAAAAAGGAAAGTTTATTTTCTTATCGTTTGTCAGTGAACAACCCCACACACATAGATAGGAAAGACAAAACAACAAAATTCAGTTTAAGACCCCTACATACCATGCAGGTAAATGTACTGTGATGGTGTAGTTCTAATAGGTTCGAAACTTTTTTCTTTTTGAAGACTGTGGCATTTTACTAATATCTGTAACATTCTGGATCCAAACTTTTCGGTTTCGGTTTACAGTTTTACAGAGAAATCAAATATTTGCACATTTTATAGAATAAACTGTTTAACACCAAAGACAGCTTTAATATAAAATTTTCATCAAGGTCTACAAAAAACAATAGGAAACCAAGTAAAAGATATTTAAATGCAAACATTCCAAACACTTGAACAATATTCCTGATATTAAAAACATCCAAGCATTTTAAATCTTGATTGTTCATTTTTTAGTTAAAGGCATTATTTTCTCCTAATAGTAACTTAATATTTATTTTAATATTGTTTTATAAGGTTCTTTTTATAAAATTACTACGTATACAAATTCATTGAAAGTAGAAGTAGAATATGCCTGAAAATACAGTAATGTGTGTATTGACTAAACAAGAACTATATTTTTTTACGACAAAATCCTTTTGATTTCATCATAATTCTTGCTTACATTATGAGGAGAGGTGATTTTACACAGCAAACACAATCGCTTCCTCAGGCTGACTGCGGCATGATGCGGTGGAAGCACACCATCTTCTGGTAGTAAAAGATCACTTTTTAAAAGCATATGAAAGAAAGTCTTTGTGTCACTCAACAAATCAGAAACACACCTTAGATAGATCAGGAAAATTATATTTTTTTTTTTCCTGAAAACGTCCTAAAGTACGTCTTCTTCTTTTCCATAGAAAATTGTATCTGAAAAAAAAATAACCTGACGCTTTCTAAAAAAACGCATTACCAATTAGAGTATACTTTCAGCTGACAGGCTTAAAAAGTTTAAACCTCACATTGTTCAAATAACTGGAAGTTAGAACAGACAGGTGGTAGCTCTGTGCTGAAACTTGCAGTAGGAAACAAGCATCATATTTTATTTGTTGTTGGGTGTTTCTGCAATCATGTTATGAAGAGTAACGCTGAGCATGGTCGTTTGCAAACCGGTGATCACCTTCATTCACCCTGAAAGAGAGATTATGCCACAATTTACAGCTAAACATGATACTTAGAGAACTACAAAACAAAAAGTAAACGACGGTAACCTGATGGTCTTTGCAGAGAACTTCAGGCGGTGGCCCCTGCTGAGGTCGGCCAGCAGAGGCCGCTGACAGAGGCGGCTAAATTTCTCTTAGGTTATTACAGCCTAACGCTGCCACCATCTTTCTCCAACAGTAGCACTGCAAGGCTTTCGGTGACCCTATTAACCCTCAGAATTAGAACTATGACCAGCAAGAGTTACTGCACCCCAGCTCCATTCAGCTGGAGGCCCGTATTTTCCCCTGTAATCTATGTATTCAAACAAGTGCTTCCTACTTCTGCTTCCTGCCATGACCAACTTCTTAAAGAGGAAGACAGTCCAGAGTGTCCTGTGGGTCACTTCATATGGGCTCCCACTTTGAGCTGTTTTCCCGTAACAAAATTTGTCCCTTTCAGGCCAGCCTTTAGAGTAACCCTGTGGTTGGGCTAAGACCATGAGATGGGGCACACAACATGTATGAGGGGAGAGGGTGGACACAGACAATAAGTTGTGGCAGCATCGGTGTTCTCCAGGTGGTACTTTATGAATTCAGGAAAGACTGCTTTTTCTAGGTGCACTTCTAGCAGCACATGAAAGAAATGTGCTGCTGTTTAGCTGTGATGTGATGCATAGTGCCATTTTTAAAGATGGTGCCATGTCCTCAACTAGGTGGAGCGCTCAGCTGAGGTGTTTGGTGCCATGTTTGGATGCTGCCAAGGCCATTCTTATTCAGGAGACCTGTGCACAGTAAAGCAACATTATCTGTGATCTCAGCACACATGGGTGGTGATGTGGGGTGTAGCTGCTGAGATGCAGAGTGATGACCTGGCAGCTGCTGCTTTCTTGACTTCAGTTTGGCTGGCAGGCTGTCTGTGGAGGACGCTCCCTTCCCTCCTTCAGGTCCGGTGTCTGTCATTGTGTTTGCTGCCTGGTATCAACAGACATTGTGTACAGAACACCGTCTCCTTTTCTTCCTCTGACCTGGAGTGGCGTAAGACAGGCCATCTGTGCTACCTTACAGTAGCAACAGAAAGCAAGGTAGTGCCGGCCAGAGGCAAGGGAGAGAAATCCTTGCCATGAGGCTGGTGAGCCACTGGGACATGGTGGCCAGGGCAGCCATGGCATGCATGCCCACAGGGGGTTTGAGAGAAGCCCTCCCTCTGCCCCTACTGCTGCAGCCGGTGTTGGGTCTGTGGCCGGTGTTGGGTCTGTGGCCATGTGTGGCCTCAAGGCTCCCCTGCCCACCTCACTCGGGAGGGATGCACATTTCCTATTCTTTAGCAGTGATTTAACCAGATGACCCAAAGTGGTCAGAAGGACTCCAGACTCCAGAATGGCCAGTGACACAGTTGCACAGTACATTAGTGGCCATTTGCGATCTGTAGCCAGTGGAGTTTTCCCACCAGCAGCACCTGTAGGAGATGAGACAGTCCCACATGTTCATGTGTTCTGCACTGCTGACAGCTGCACAGTGTGTTTGAAAGGCTGAGGAATCACTACACCCAGCTGTGTCCCCTGGCTTTGGGCAAGGAGTGCTTGCTGGGGACCCTGGATTTCTCAGGAGTGCAATACAGTATTATAAAGTTATAAAAAATACAAAAGACAACCAGAGCTGAACACCCAGCCCTGTGTTCCCCTGAAGCTCTAGAATGGCATCCATCTCCCAAGCTGGAGACACGCGGCCTACAGACACAGCCGTAATCACATCTGGAGGAGAAAAGTTCCCCTGATGTGTTGTGGTCTGCTTCTTCATAAGTGAGTGGTTGTGCATGGAAGATAAGCAGGGGACACAGGTGTAGTCGAGGTGCCCATAGTTGCAGAGGTCACCCGGGTGACCTTCTGGGTGGAAAGTTTTCATGCAAGGAGTGCATTACGCTCACTGTGCAATACCAGTAATCATTAAATGTTGGTCTGCAGAGCAGCAGCTGCAGAGGGACTGGGCTGTGCTTTTGCCTGTGACCTGGCTGCTTGCAAAGTGAACAAATGGTCAAGATTTACCAGGGCCACCTGCCAGCAGATCACAATCTCCTTGAAGACCTTCAGAGAAAGTTAACTTGCACTTGAGTAAAATATTAAAAAGTACATGTTTATTCCTTCTGGTAAACAGACATTGACAATGTACTATTGGGATGCTCCAGAGGGTCAAATCCCAGATGCAGCCCAGCAGCTGGAAAAGCACTTTCCAGGGGAATGGCTATAATCAAACAGAGAGGATAAAAGTGTTCATGACATGTTGCAAGACACTCCTTCATAAGCAGCAGCTGCAGAGGGGCCAGGGTGACTTTCTGTGTAGGAAGTCAATGTCACACTTCAGGATGCTGTTGGAGATGATTTTGTGCACACCGGGAGCTTCAACTCCCATGTTTGCAGGCACAAAAAGGGTCTCTGATGCACGAAAGAACTAGTTGCCTATATGAATGATATTGTTGCCGGGCAAGCTGTATTCTTTCATGATTTCTTCTGACTTTGCTTTCATTTCTTGCATGGGGCATAAAGCTACATAGCACAACTTCTCTTTGATGTCTCTCACAATTCCCCTTTCAGCAGTGCTAACAAAAGCGTGTCAACTCTCCAACAGAAGCTTCATAAAATATTCAGTGATATCCTGGCCAGCAATATCCAGCCTGGAGACATCACGGGGTGAACAGTGTGCTTCATATATGGGGACAGTGTGGGTAACACCATACTGTTCATGACTATTCCAGTAATATGGGCTGACGTGTAGAGTGCCAGAGTTGCCTGGACCGCAACTACGTAGCCAGCATCATGAAGCCTTCCAACATGATCTCCATCATTGCTGTGGTTTATCCCAGCAGGCAGCTAAACACCACGCAGCCGTTTGCTCACTTCTCCCCTGCAGTGGGATGGGGGAATCAGAAAAAAGGTAAAACTTTTGGGTTAAGATAGTTTTAACAGGACAGAAAAAGAAGGGAAAATAATAATAATGATAAAAAAAATGTGCAAAACAAGTGATGCACAATGCAATTGCTCACGTCCCACCAATCAATGCCCAGCCCATCACTGAGCAGCAGATTCCATGCCCCTGCCAACTTCCCCCAGCTTTGTATGCTGAGCATGACGTCATATGGCATGGAACATCCCTTTGGCCAGTGTGGCCAGCTGTCCTGGCTGTGTCCCCTCCCAGCTCCTTGTGCACCCCCAGCCTCCTCCCTGGCAGGGCAGCGTGAGAAACTGAAAAGTCCTTGACTTAGTGTAAGCACTGCTCTGCCACAACTAAATCATCAGTGTATTATCAACATTATTCTCATCTGAAATCCAAAACACGGCACTATACCGGCTACTAGGAAGAAAATTAACACTATCTCAGACAAAACCAGGACAGTCTTTTTTTTCCTGGTTTGCAGAGGATTGAGGCAGGTTTCAGTCAGCAATACTGGCCTTTCACTGGCTTTGATTCTCAGCTCATACTCATGTCTCCAAATCCTTTCCATATCATCCCAGCATGTAACTATGCCATAGTCAATTCGATAATTCAAAACCAGGACCCCTCTTTTGGACTGAGCTGCTTCTCCAGTGTAACAGTCTTTCTGTCCAGCTCCCAGCATTGTCACTTTGACTTTTAAGTGACCAACAATTGCTGTAAAAACAGGCCTTGGGCCACAGTCACCTGCGATACCCGCTTTGAATAACCCAGACCCATTGTCAAAGATTACAGCTGGGACATCCAAAATGTTAGGGTCAAACATTCTCCGTAGAGTTGATGGCTCCCCAGAGTGGCTCCCTGGCACTGTTTGCCCATTCCCCTTTTACAGGCCGGTCACCATTGCCAGGGAAGTTTTCTTGGGAATGTACAGCTTGCTGTTTCTAACATGTCTGCCCCCAACTACCTCACAATGACCGGTGACACAATAATACATTTTCCCAGCAAGTTACCCAATTCCAGGAGCTTCCCTGGATGTGGTCAGCATAGCTTCTTCGTGTCTCTAGCCAGAAGACTATTAATTCACCGAGTCTGATCCACAGGTCATGGACCATGAATGTATCCCTGTAATGAGCCTGAGAATACTTTTTTCCTCAGAACAGAAAAGCAAGTATTGCAAAACACATGCATGACAATTATTTATTTTTTCACATGTGCCTCTGGCTTAGCTAAGGCTCTACAAATATTTCCAAAAGCTGGTGAAGATCAGGACAATTTTGCCTCCCTGTAAGTATTAACAAGATTACCAGTTTGCTTTTCTGAATACTGTCTGTATTGGAAGCAGAGCTTTTCCAACTGAATCCTTTCTGATCCTTTACAAGAAACTATGAAAAATAAATAGGTAGAACCATGTTTGGCATTGATTATGGCATTCTGTAGTCTTTTTTTTTCTTGTCCTTGTTACTTAAAGACTATTTTTGTGTAAAATCACAAAAGTGAAATTATTTCTGCCTCTTGCTGGTTTAAAAAAACCCTGACAGCTTTCAACAGTGCTTTTAATACTTTCTAGTGCAAAGAAATTCCTTCCCCTAATTAATCTATATCTTAGGCTGCTGAGAAGCTGACCTGCCTGCAAATAAACAGACACACAGATGACTTCCTTCCATGCTTCCCTTTTCCATTCAGTACTTTGTTGAGAAGTACAAACTCTTTTTTGGAAGTTTCTTCCAAAGGATTAACATCTTTACAACTGATCCTCATTTCAGGGGGAAACGCCCTCCACCTTTTTTTTTTTTTTTTTCATTTTGCTCCAGGAGAAGATTTCCCAAAGAAGGAAATTTCTATAGCTTTGAATCCAATCAGATCTGACAATCCAAATCTGTTTACAGAGAAAATTTAATTAAAAAAAAATAATAAATCACTATATTACTTCAGTTTAAATCCTTGGCTTCAAGAGCTTAATTGCTTCTCCTTGTGGCTCTAAATCCAGGTCAGCTTCAAAGCAAGGGTGGCTTCTATTAAATTTAATTACTTTTTCCTGCAGCTCACATGGCAAAGGTGCTAGCTACTAAATGAAAGTGGTTATGAATTTGGGGCAGATTCCAAACAAAAATATATATTCAACAGAAATTTTTAAGTCTAAGCAAATGACCTCCTTGTACAGAGATGTTTATACCCCAGGAGATCTATTAAAAAAACATGCCATCTAACAAGGGATCAGCTATGTGTATGTTATTTCCATTCTGCTCAGATTCCAGACCTGTTTGTGTTAAATACCACTCTGTCGGTTTTAGCAATTTCTCTAATCCTCTCAATATTTGTGTACCTATATTTCAGTGTGTGGCGCAGTGGTTTTCATGCATGCTTCTATATTAATGTCAACAGGCGTCCTAATCATTTAAGAGGTTGTTACATGCATCAAGCTAGAAGCCCCATGTAATCCTGCATGGTCTGCATGCAGCGAATGGTGAAGCGTTCCATTTGGAACATGATGTTGAGCATTAAAACAAGTGAATATTGACTGTGATTATTAAATGGCAGTTGAACTTAGATGCAGGAACGATCATCTCTTCCCTCCTATTGGATCTGTCATAAATCACCGTAAAAAGGGCATGTGTGAATTAACTTTGTTTCTATAGGGTTTGTAGTAAGTGAAATTACTATTCGTGTTTAGCTGAAGTACTGTAAATAGAACCCATAGAGGAGAGAGTATGAGACAACAAAAATTTCTCATGTCTGGCGGTATAGCTTACACTGATGTGACAAGGTCCCATTCAGGAGTGGAAAGATAGCTCATTTTCTGACAGCCTTTGATGTTTGCCAGAGGCTGCCAGCTGTGGAGACACACATGAGGAACTAGACTGAGACGAGCAATTCCATTCCACACAAGCTGCTAACATCTTGACGAGATGGTATCCACTATTTGTCTCTTCTTAATGGGTTGGAATATGAACTCGAAGCTGAGAGGCACGCTGAAATTGCAGTAATAACGTAATTCCCACAACATACCAAACCTAAACGAGCTCTGTCCTACAGGCATTGGATTGTGAAAACTCATAGATAGTTAAACGTGTTGTTTATAGGCCAGTCTTGCTTGCTTTAAATGCCAGGACTGAGCACAGATTTTCACTTACCAGCTCACACATGTCTTTTTGCTTTTATTGACCATGTTGCCTGCACAGAATTGGTCCCCCCAGGCAATGATTCTGTGATTCTGAGTCTGACTATGAATGTGTGGGTACCTATGCGAAACAGAACAATGAAAATACAGTTATGGTTAAAAGGATTTCTGGAATTTACACAAAAACGATTTTGCTGGGTAAATGTTCTTCTTCTGATGGTTTACTATCTGAAGACAAGTAGATCTGTTTTTGAAGGAAACAAAGCCCATCACAAGTGCAACTTAATTAGGAAATTATTATTCCCAGTGATAAACAAATGTTTCCACTACCAGATACGAGTTGTTTCTCATATAAAGAATGTAAACATGCTCTCTTCACTTCTCTTTAGTTTAGCTGTTAGCCAGTGTGGGTTGTATCAGGTCAAGCATTTGTAGACTGAGAGGTCTGAAAATTTCCTTGAAATAAACAATCTCCCTGAATGTTACTTTGGTTGAATGAATAAACTGTAGGAAAATTTAGGAATATTTTTATTCTAATGTTCAAAGATAAAGCAAATCGTACTGAAAGTATCTTTAGACCTCACCACCCACACCTGAGAGAAGCTCAGCATCACCACAGCAGAGCAATAGACACAGATAGGCACAGATCAGTGGGGTTGACAGCAGTCAGCAGTAAACACTAAGCTTGCCCATAGGCATTACCATAAACTTGGGAACTGTCAACTAGGACTTCATCACCTCTCTAAGTCATTGACTAAGATCCCTCTATAGTTACTGGTGTTCTCAGTGGATCATTTTACATATGAACATCACATTAAAAAATACTAATGCATTCATTTAATACTATAAACCATAGTCCAAATACTCTATATTTGTACAACTAACTGAAGTTGATGTGAAGTTGATTTGTAATTTGAACTCATGGATAGCATGATTTTTAAATCTTAAATCTTGTACTAACTATAATAAAATTTACGTCAAAATTTAAGTTTTCGTTATGAACTAGAGGTAACAGTGATTTCAAATAATCTTCCTTATTTTTCTAATCACAAAAGCATGGTATTCCGTGCTTCTTTTCTGTAATATAGCTAAGATTATTTCCAGCCTTGTATGGCCCATATTTGTTTAACAGTCATCGTTACATATCTATATGCCCCTGTACTCGGCACTGGTGAGGCCCCACCTCAAGTACTGCGTTCAGTTTTGGGCCCCTCACTACAAGAAGGACACTGATGTGCTGGAGCGTGTCCAGAGGAGGGCTACAAAGCTGGTGAGGGGTCTGGAGGACAAACCTTATGAGGAACGACTGAGGGAGCTGGGGTTGTTTAGCCTGGAGAAGAGGAGGCTGAGGGGAGACCTTATCACCCTCTACAACTACCTGAAAGGAGGTTGTAGAGAGGTGGGGGCTGACCTCTTCTCCCTGGTGACAAGTGATAGGACAAGAGGAAAGAGGTTCAAGTTATGTCAGGGGAGGTTTAGATTGGATATTAGGAAACATTTTTTCACTGAAAGGGTTATTAAACATTGGAATAGGCTGCCCAGGGAGGTGGTGGAGTCACCGTCCCTGGAGGTGTCTAAAAAAAAGTGTAGATGGGGTACTTAGGGACATGGTTTAGAAGTGGCTTTTGTCAGGGTAGGTTAATGGTTGGACTTGATGATCTTAAAGATCCCTTCCAACCTCAGCAGTTCTATGATTCTATGACTTAGCTATTCAAGTAAAACTGAGTTTCACCATCTCAACCTCTGTCCTCACATTCACAGCTAAGTCTGTCCTTCAGCTGTGAGGGACTGTCTTGCTCTTCCCCTGCAGAGTAGGGGTGATTAGAGAGGAGACCTGAGGTACACATTTGATTCCCCTCCCAGGGTCATGAAAGCACTGAACTCCAGGTGCCCTACTTCTTCAGCAAGTGCACTAACCACCAAACTATTATATATAATAAGGTCGAGCCACCACTTCCTCCCCTTGTGGCCACGTTTTGGAATGAAACTATGTCATGTTCTGGGCTTTCATCAATAGGGGTGACTAGTTTACTAGTTTATGAATGTCAAACAGATTTAAGGTTGAGATAAGTATTGAGATGTGTCATTTAGCTGCCTTGGGGTACGTACATTGGCACAACATTTGATATGAAGGAGCTTTACCCATGGAGATTTGAAAGCCTACAGACTCTGCTACTGTTTAGGCTGCCTAAATAAGGTTGCCTAAATAAGGCTGCCTTAACGCCTAAATGTGGAGTTAAGATGAATCATGTACTGGAACTGAAATTACTTGCACTTTGTCTGAATCGTGCTTTTGGCAGCTTTCTGTACCTTGGCCTCATGTTCAGTTTTCATGACGCTTGTGGACCTGTCTACACAGAAGTTCACAAAAAGTGGGTTTTTTTTGGGTAACACAGACAGTTCAGAGAGCATGCAGGTGCAGTTCCTAGCTGTCTGCACAGAGGTACTGATCTGAGCCTGCTCCCAGGGAAAGTTTTGCAACTGGGTGAGTGAGTAGTTGAAGTTAGATCTTAGTCCGTGGGTTGAATAAATGCATGACAGTTCAACTGAGTGGGATGCAGCTGGAGTCTTAATTTGGCAGGTGAAAGGATTTTGTAACAATATTGATGGACAGGGTGCTACCATCTATGGCAGGTGCAAGTAGACAGGCACAGAGGCAGAACTCACCACGGACACTGCTGGAGATACCCTCAAGATGTACTTGGGACCCATACCTTTCTTGCTAAGCAGAAAAATCTGTTTGCCTGCACAGCCAAGGTAAAGCATTACTGTAACTATTTGTGCATGTCTGACATGACTGGGATTTGTGATTGTGTCCAGAAAGAGAAAAATAAGTGAATAAAATGAAATTTAAAATAATGGAGAAAGAAAAAGAGAGAAGCTGTTGCACTGTGGAGCTGCTCAGGTACTTAAAAGGAATGGAGAGACTCAGATAAACTATTTTTCGTATGTAGACTACTGTACAAGCAGTTGAGAGTGCTTGCATGCTTCCCCTCTTTACAAAATACCCTGGATAACAACAGCTGATACAATAGGAGAGCGGATGTCAGCTTGGGTGGGTGAGGTGGGGGGAGTGATCTAAAATCTAAACCTATCCAATTGTGCTAAAGAGGAAAGACAACCACCAGCCAAATCAAAAAGCAACCAGCAACTTGCAAAGAGATTTTTAACGCAGCAGCAGTATGTGAGAAGCATGAAAATTTGCTTGTGGAGAGGGGAATGGAGGTATTGGGGAGGAGCTAGAGAGGGGTAAGAGGTCAGCCATCCCACCGGGGCATGGCGGGCCTCAGTAGCTTTCTCACCAGTGTGTGGGTCAGTGGGTGCAGGGTGAAGCATGGGGTACGACACAACACCAGGGCACCCGCCTGGCCCACCGAAGGGGCATATGCGAGGGAGAGCCATGCCTGGGGTGGGGAGTGAGCTTGTGGCCCCCATGGTTGGTGGGGACTGGCACGGAGAGGTGGGGTTAGAACTTCTTGGGATGTGTTATAAATGGTATTTAGAAGTTTGAAAGCATGAATTAACATTTTGTAAGTGGCTGCTGCTGCGGGTTGTCTGCTGTATTGTTGATGCAAAAAGGAAAAAAAAAAGGATGGCTAGTTAATTATGGAGTTTTAATAAATCAGTAAATTGCTTTGATACTCACTTATGTAAAGTACTTGAATTGAGCAGGCTTTTTTTCCCTGTGACATCAGAATACTTTTTTTGTTGAGAAAACAACCCTTAGAGCTGTGGTCATTTTGGAAACTTGCTTTAGAGAAGTAGTATTCTACATTCAGTGTAATTGAAATGTATACACTTTAAATTCAGGAACTGTCTGTAGAACTGAACATTATAGTGTCTCCTATGATTTATTCCTCCTAGGATGGTCTGTTACACCATAATCAAAGACAGCAGATTTGGATGCTGAATTCAAATGCTGGAGTACTTTTGGATGGATAAAATAGAAATCACAGCAAGATGCAATGGAAGGAGTCAGTGTCTGGCTTTAATAAATCACTAGCCTTCTAGAGATGTGCTTGTGTCAAAATTATATAAGGTTGTTTGTTAATCGGTTATCTTCCTGCAGCCTGAAAAAAAGACACATAGGTGGAGGAAGGTTCTTAGCCTTTTGTCATATATGGCATGATCTAGAATAGAATATACAATTATGTTTACCAAGGTGCAGTAAACACTCTCTGATTTTTAAATATTGCTGGCGACGAAATGCAGACGTGAAGGCACACCATTTATATTAAGTATCAAGCTTAGGCAATTGCATCAACCACTAGAAAAATCTCCCTCTCCCCACCAGAAGACTACCCTAACAACAAACCAAACCAACCAACCAACCCAAACCAACAACAACAACAACAAAGAGAGAACAGTAATGACGTTATTTTGTGTTAGTGGCAAGAGATGGTCTCAGCAGCACCAGCCACAGCACCACAGAAGGGTGGGCAGCCACCTGGGACGTTCTTCCAAGTTCCAGCCTTAGCTCTCCGGTTTCCTGACCTGCACTTCATTAGCCAGTTAAAATAGCCTAGAACAGAAAGTCCAAATAACCTGCAAAAGGCTCATGAGCAGAGTAAGTGTGCACAGTCCATTTCAAAGTCAATGCTTGTATAGTCTTCCTCCATCCAAATTAACAGCCAGATAAAGCTGTTTCAACTGTCATTGTTGGGTGTGTGCACTTAGATGTGAATTTTAAGTCAAACCTGAAAGCGATTGTATAACTTCACACATGCAAAACCAGCTACTGATACCACTATTACTTGAGTTAATCATGTGTAGTTCTGTTCACCTTCCCCTTAAACAGGTCTCCATCCAAATTAACATCCAAATTAACATCCAAATAATGCTGTTTCAACAGTCATTGTTGTGTGTGTGCCCTTAGGTGTGAATTTTATGTCAAACCTGAAAACAATTATAGAACTTCACATAAGTAAAACAAGCTACTGAAATCAAAATCCTACTCAAGTTAATCATTTGTAGTTTTGTTCACCTTCCCCTTAAACAGGTCGCCTTTCAGCTCTTTGTATTACGTGTACCTGCACCTGATTCTAGCCATCCTTCATTAATTTACCTGGCACAAGTGTAACAGTATTTCCTAAACCCCCTTGAAAGCCTGTGGGAAATGATGTTAATATGTCAGTACTTCAGATTTTATATAAAAAACATATATAAGTCATTATGATATGGGTCTCATTACACAGGGCAGATAATAAGAGAGAAGTGTTCTTCACTGAGGCTACAAGTTTAAGGCTCTGCCGGGTACTGCCCTAGACAAGCTGTGCACTTTTTTTTGGTGATGCATTTCACTCAGTACAATATAAGAATGACACTGTCTCCTTTCTTCCACCCATTCTCTGCGTTTCATAGACCGTAAAGCTGTGAGAGGCAAAAGGTTTCTCTTTTAGTGTACGCATGGAGAAGCAGAATGGGTGGCAGTGATGCCTCCTGACTAACCCGAACTTTGTAACGGGTAATGCGGTGACAGGGCGCCCCGTTCTGGTCACACGTAGGATTGTGACAGAGCACTGCTATTAGCCTGGAAGACAAGGTAGGTGACTTGGGCACCGGGTGTGCATTTTTGGAAGCAAGATACAAAAATGAGGGTCTGCATCTTCACGGGTATTTTTCAGTTGATAAGATATTGGAAAAGGCAGAAAGCAGGAAAACTGACAGGACTTGAAACAATAGGCCTTAGGTTTCCACAAGCCTCATCACCCTCTTAAGGAATACATGTAAGGTCTTGGATAATTTTTAAACGGAATCTACCTTTCCCCACTTCATTCTTTAAGTGTTGGTATATGTGTGTATATACAAATATGTGTGTATGTATAAAAAAATACATAAATTTGGGATTTTTCTCCAGCTTTCTGTTCACTAACAACATGCTGGATTAGAAACAATCTACAAATACACTTACATTCTTAACAGGACTATTGATATATTCCAGTTCAATATATTCCACTTCCACTCAGAATTTCTTTGGCTACTTTGGTTACCCAGTTTATTGGCAAATATTGTCCAATAAACCTCTTCTGAAGTAGTCTTAAATAAAGGGGATAAAGAGATCACCTTTAAATATTTGACTTAATGCTGAGTTACAAATGATACCTTAAAGACTGTCCTCTGTTTTTTTTGTTTTTATACGCTCATTTTGCAAACTCTTGTGGCTTTGCTTTCCTGCAAAGCTTGTCTCAAACCATTTGATCTCCGAGTCAGTATTTTGATTTAACCCATTAATTCCAATTAAATCACACTTCTCCCTTCACACTTGAGCATAATACAATAATTTTACTATGCATGAGTCTGACATTGGTGTGTAACACAGCAGTCTTTATTTTTCATTTCTTAGCCTTCACCTTTCTTGATGCAACAAGTAAAGCTTTCAGCAATAGTCATGTTTCTTTCCTGTGTGGGAATCTGTGTAATGAAATTCCGCGTTCCCTTTTGTGATCCTCAGCTGCTGCAGTAATTGAGAGTGAGATTAGGAACTAAACTTGGATAGTTACATTGTGTGAGGTTCTAACTTGAGAGTCTTATAGTCACAGAGATTAAAAAAAGGTAATTTGCAGTATGATTCACCCAACCCATGAATCATTTGCTTTAGGAAGAGAAAAATTGACACAAAAGTGCCTGTTTCTCCCCATGGACTGTAGTAGGGTTCCAGATGGTTGCCTGAAAACATGGAGGCATCTTCATTGCAGATGTCTTCATTAAGTCAGAATAGCCTCGTCCAGGGTGTTTAAAGAAAGGCGATGTGGTCTGCTACATTCATAACCAGCAGGGTAAGAAAATGGAGCAATAAGGCAGTGGTTAGCCACAATGGCGTGTAAAGTTGCCATTCTGCTTGGCTCTTCTTTACGGACCAGCAGCTTGTGCATCCCAAGGGATCAGTTTTAGCACACTTCCTTTACAGAGAGAACTAGTGAATATATATAAGCAATCACCATCTCCAAAGAAGCAAATATTAGAGGAGACTAAAACAACACATCAGCTCTAGAAGCTGTGAATTTGAGAGTAGTATTGAAGTGGTGGGATTTGCATTGTTCCCCTTTTACTAGAAAAGAGGTTTGCAGCTAATATGAAATGTGTATTAGAAACCAATGAAAATATGAGGATAGCTACAGGAACACAAGTAATACCTTCAAAAAGGTAAGATACTTACAGCAAAACAAGTAACTGATTTTTCTCCTTACCACTCTGCTGTCAAATCAAGGTGAGGAAAATGAATTTACTGAAAACATCTCAAAGCATTGGCTTCTAAATGACAGAAAAAATATTCGTTTTTCCACCTGCGTTTTTCAACCTGGTTAACAAGCAAAACGAAACAAAGCATTCAGCTGCTCAGAGTTTGATGAAGGATCCAATCATGCTAGGAATGTATGGATGAATAAATGCATAAATCAGAATTTCTCATGCCAACGGGAGCTTGCTGTCAAACACGTACATTGAGAGTGTGTAGACTGAGGTATGAAAACAGAGGAAAGTGAGAGTTAATGATAAGATGGGCCTGATCCATACTAGAATAGTGATCAAGGTTAAAAAACACAGATTTTCTGACGTTGGGCTTAGGGTGGAAGACCCAGTTCTGTGTTGTTCAAGTTTACTAGTTTTGTCCAGGCTTTGTATGCCAACTGTGCTCACTTTCGGACTCAACTAAATATTGCATGCTGAGAAATAAACCAGAAATGTTTCTTTTCCATTAGACAAACAAAAGGAAGATCAAGGAAGCAGTTTTGTTGTGCGTGGATTTTTTTTTTTCTCGAAAACAAATGCAATACATAAGAGACAGCTTTGGCTCACTGTTAATTCACAGGAATAAAAGATTATTTCATAGGAAAAGGTGCTGCAGAAGCTTTTTATGTCTCTTTGTCTTTTCCTGTCTCTTTTTGTCTTTTCCTTTTTCTTTTTGTCTTTTCCTCTGGTTTTACTACCAGCTCGTTTCGTGCTGAGGTGAAGACGCACAGGACGTGCCGTTCGGTGGGTGCACTGCTGCCCTCCGGCGGGGAAAGGGCGGCTGTGCCACCGGGCTGCATGAGAATCCCACTCCCTAAAAACGGTGATGGTAATGACTGTGTGAGGTCATGCACCAAAAATTAAGTAGGAAGGCAATACTAATTAGCTACTTTTCTGCTTTAAAAACTGTTGCTTGTCCTAGCTTTTTTTTTTTTTTTTTTTCATGTT
>VXBH01000742.1:528068-568539 GCA_013400035.1 Rynchops niger
AAAATTTGTTTTTGTTCTAGTTTTTTTTTTTTTTTTTTTTTCATGTTCTGAGTATACTGGTGATGAATGTGAGAGAGAATAAGGCCAAATAAAGCTGTAAAAAGGGATTCCGGGTAGAACAAGTAAAGAAAGAAAGGAAATAAGTGACAGAAAAAGTACCCAACTATGTGCTTCTCCTCTTTCCATTGATCACTGCTTCCACTGATGGTGGAAGATATGTTTCTGGCAGCCTAACATGTAGGAAAGTACACATCATCGTTTTGCAGATGAAGAATGCCGGTCTCAATCTCATTTCTCATCAGCCTGCTCAGCTTGTTTGCGTTAGCCCTGACTCACACTTCCAGTCTAGCATCTCAGTAGAGCATCATCAGTATTATTCCACAGGTTCAGTGCCAGGACTGGTCATTTTGGCTGGTAGTTGCGACTGATAATTGAATACAAACGTAAGTATGACCCATCATGAACTTGCTTTCCAAAAAATTTGCCAGTTGTGTTTAAATGCCAGACTAACACAGGACTGAAAGGTTGTGTGGAGCAACTGAGATGGCGGGGGAAGAGGTGGCAGCAGCACGGCGGTCTTCTTGCTGCTGCCTCGGCTTTACACCCCACTCCCACACAGCTACTTCTCACCTACCTCTCCTGCCTGCTATAGCATCCGATGTGTCGCTTCACCCCATCCATGCACTTTGCTCTTACTGTCCCCTTCTTGGTGTGGGGGGAGGTGGCAAATCTCCTCTTTGAGGAAAAAAAATCAATAAAGTGATTATTGTGAAACGGAGTTATATAGCTTTTCCAATCTCTGTCATCCTTGTGACCTTCTCATTCAGCGGACAAATAAAACTAGGTAAGAAATCCTGAGCCAGCAGTCTGCCACCAGACACTGCTTATCTGCTGTCCTCTGGCAAAACTTTCCCCTTACTCTTCCCGCTTTAAAAGTGCTAGGTTTGCTCTCCAGTGGTGTCAGGAGCAAAGAAGTGGTTGCTTTATAGTTTCCTTAATGGGGAGGCAAACATTGTCTAAGCACAGGTGCAAAGCCCCCCACCCTTTCCACAGCTACATGTAGTAGTTTCTAGGAGGTTTGTGGGGAGTGGAACTTCTCTTTTAGAGCAGAAAATCAGAACAGGCCCCTGGAGGTCCTCTGTCTGCAACCCCCACTAAATCTTCCAATGCAAAATTAAATGTTCACAGTGAAGATGGGACAAAATTGTCTTTGTAATCTCAGTTCTACTTCCTTGCACCTCTAACAGAAGTTACATTCTATAACCTCACATTGCCCTTCCCATTAAGATCCCTGTCACACTGAATGCATGCAATGTCCAGCACCCAAGCAATGATTTAAGAACTTTACTCTCGCTTTTTTAAAAACCATAGCTCTTGACTGACTCGGCACTCCTAAGTAAGCTTGCCTCCAGATCAGAATTTATTTCCCCCAGGGCTTTTCCAGAATATTTGTTTCTGTAGTATTTCTAAGCAGCCCTCCATATATTCAAAGAACAGCTCCTGTTAATTTCAGTTTCAGCTGTGAGTTTCAACACTTCTGCAAATGAGACCACAAGGACATCAGTCAGCCAGCCAGAAAATGAGGAACGTTCAATCAGTGACCACCTGTGAAAAATCCGGTTTAAGGAACTCTGCGGTAAAGACTAGGGCAGCTTGGAAATTTTCAGACAAAATAGAGCTTCGCCAATACTACCAGTTTGTGGAGCACAGCATGTTCTAGTTAAAACATTTCAGACTGAAGGAACTGTTACCAAATTGAAAGTGGTGTCTAAAGGGAATGAGCCAACAATGTGAACTCACAGCTCAAAAGGCCAACTGTATCCTGGGCTGCATCAAAGGCATCGTGCCCAGCAGGTCAAGGGAGGTGACTGCCCCTCTACTCTGCTCTGGTGAGATCCCACCTGGAGTACTGCGTCCAGCTCTGGTGCCCCCACCACAAGAAAGACTTAGACCTGTTGGAGTGGGTCCAGAGGAGGGCCACGATGATCATCAGAGGGCTGACTTCTCCTGTGAGGACAGGCTGAAATAGTTGGGTTGATTCAGCCTGGAGAAGAGAAGGCTTCAGAAAGACCTTATTGAGGCCTTTCAGTACTTAAAGGGGGCTTATAAGAAAGATGGGGACAAACTTTTTAGCAGGGGTAATGCTTTTAAACAAAAAGAGGGTAGACTGAGACTAGGTAGAAGGAACAAATTTTTTACAATGCGTGTGGTGAAACACTGGAACAGGTTTTCCAGAGAGGTGGTAGATGCCCCATCCCTGTAAGTATTCGAAAGTCGAGTTGGACTGGGCTCTGGGCAACCTGATCTAGTTGAAGATGTTCCTGCTTATTGCAGGACCTTTAAAGGTCCCTTCCAACCCAAACTATTCTCTGATTCTACTGTGAGCTCAGTCAGGAAGGGAACTCACCTACACCTTGAGATACAGGACTTCCCGCAGCCATTGGAATAACTAACATAGATCAGGATTAGATACAGGATCTGAAGAACTTAAGTTTACCAAAAAAGCTTTAGGAGAAAAGGTTTTAGGTAAAAATTGAAACAAACCCAGATTTAAAGAAAGAAAAAAATATCAAAATCCGTGGAAAATAAACATGGCTTTTCAGCCAGCTCTCACAGACAGAAAGGGAATACATGTCTGATTTAAATACGACATCATAATTTCACTTCTTGCATGTTCTGTCTCATTTACTACTTCCTTCCAATATTTCTGAAATTAGTCTGGTCCCCAACTTAAAACACTTTCCATCGATAACCCATTTTCCACAGGATGAAGTAAATGTCTGCTGTCCATTGAGGCAGGGGCGGGGGGTGGTGGTGGTGCAGAAAAAAAAAGCCAAAGGAAACTTGCAAGTGAATGTATGAAGATTATTACTTGGCCACATGGTTTGATTCAATTTACAGCCTTGAGTTTCAGGTCATGCAGTACCTGGTGACTGCTAGCAGCTTGCTGTGCTTAACTGGAACATGCCCTGCGCATTACATAAATGTTTGCTGATATTGTTGAAACACACACTGAGGATCCCAAGTTTCATTTGCGCTCAGCAAATGAACACCTCAGCAGGACCCTTTCTGACCTGTTCCCACCAGTCTGAGTCCTTTCTCTGTCCCCCACATCTCCTGGTTTCTTACCATAGAATCAGCCAGGGCAAAGGGATCATTTGGGAGGTCTGTACTGTGACCTGCACAAAGCAGGATCAAGACTGAATTCAGACCACGTTGCTCAGGGCTTTATCTATTAAGGTGTTGGAAATATGTAGGAAGAGATTTTTCATAGCCCCTCTGGGCAGCCTTCTGTGGTTGACTGTCCGCACAGTGTTCACTCAATTCCTGCTCAGATTTTGGTTAATGCATGGCTCATGCTAAGGCCTGATGTATGCTGGGATCAGTGCCATTATGTCAAAGTGAAGGCAACATGTAGGCAGGACACGGCTTCAGGAGATAGCAGGCTGCAGGTGATAACGGCTGCATAATGACCTTTAGCCTTTTTGGGCCACTGTGTCCTGCCTACATGTTGCCTTTGCATTGACCTCATGACTTAAGAGATGAATTAGTGAATTAACATGTTAGACTAGTCTGTACAAAGGGGATTGAACCCTTGTTTGTCATATTTGTTTTCTTTCCTCATGAGCTTATAAAATGAAGTTTAATTTACAGAGTACATTGACCTGTAAATTTGAGAGATCCAAATGGACCATGACACCATGGTAATAATTTATATCAAATAGAAACTTCCTAGTTCGATTTGTCTCCGTTGTCTCTTCTCACACCACCATGGACCTCTCAAAAGGTTTGACTCTGCTTTCTTCACAAGTTCCTAACTGGTATTGGAAGGCTGCTATTAGGACTCCCCAGGCCTCTTCTCCAGGCTGGAAAAACCCATTTGCCTCAGCCCCTCCTTGTAGGGCAGGCATGTGCTTTACCCGAACCACCCCCTTGCATTGCAAATGGACTCCTTCAAGTTTCTCACTGTCCTCCTTGTATTTGGGGTGTAGCGTGTCCAAACCTGGATGCAGGATCCCAAATACACTCTGAAAGGTGCCAAGAAAAGGGGAAATAACCCCCTCCCTTAATCTACTGGTGATATTCCTGTTAATACAGAGCAGTATGCTGTTAGCCTTCTTCTCTGACAGGGCTCACTGCAGACTTGTCTTTGGCTTGCTTTCCCCCAGGAACCTTGGCCCTTTTCCACAAAGCTGCTGTCTTATGCCTTACCTCACTTAGTTCCCAGGTTTTTCACTGCCAGTCCATTTCATGCCCTTGTATTTCTCCCCACCTCACAAGCAATCAAATCCTAGTTAGGGCCTCACCAATTTCTCCAGTCCAGCTCCTAATCTGGTTTGTTTTCCCCGATCAGCCCTAAACTCTATGTAACCTGTAAACTCCATGAGATCCTTTCTACATCAAATATTTGGCTTCTCTCTTCCCTGTGTTTGCATCAACTTCCTTCTCACCGCTGCTTGGACTGACCTAGAAAAACAACCTTAGATCTTATCTTACTGATGTTGGCAATCCATGGATTAGCCAAAAGACAAACCTGCTGGGAACATTGTCCTCTCCCTTTTTATAGTTATGTAGAGATAGAATATGCTTAATATGAGAAAGCATAAAATATTCTTCAAAAGCATACAGCTTGTCAAAGTATGAGTGCACAAGAAAGAAAGGAAGAAAGAAAACCCTGATTAAAACAAAGCAAAACCTACATTACACACTTTTCTTCTTTCAAAGCACAGAGTCTCTAGACCTTTCCAAAGAAAAAGCAGCCAAATCACTACAATAAAATCCAAACAACACATTTTCCCTACTCTTGTCTTTAGACGAGTAGAACTTTGGGGGCTGAAGGTATCCAAGACAATTCAACCTAAGACACAAACCAGAGATAAAGAAAATCTCAACTCCAGCGGCTTAAGCTTGGTGAAACTATGGAATACCTGAAATTAAGGTCTTACAATGGCGAATGCTGAGCAATTTGAGAAATAGTCAGAGGCAGGAGAGCCATGTAATGAGTATATTCTGTATGTCGGTAGGGTGTGTGACTGCACATTATATAACAAACATATTTTCATTTTTAAGATACAAATTACACGTTTCAAAGCAGCTATATATCTGCCAACTGCACATTATTAAAAAGGAAAGAATGATACAAGCTCGCACTTTCTGTGAAAACGTACTGGAAAGAACACGTTCAAGTCCCTTATGTTTGCCACGATGCTACTTAACACCACATGAAAAAGAACCAGAGTATTCGCACAGTTTGTTTAATTTACAGAAACCTATCTTAAATGCTAGATGTCCTTGATAAGAATGTAAGATACGGTATGAACCAACTAGATACCACTTATTACCTATCACACTTATTAAAACATCATCCAACATGCAGAAAGTTTCAGTAACTCCCACTAGCTGAAGGATAAGCATGATTGTGGTCTGGATGCACTTTGCTACCTGGTGTATCACTGGTTTGTTAGCAGAACCATCAGAAGTGAGATATTCTCCTTTTCTTCCTGCTTTGGTTGGAAAATGCTGATCTGCTAAAACTCAACTTTGTGCAGAAGCAGATTAATTTGCAGAAGCCAGCAGAAAACTAACTCAACAACAACAACAAAATTGCCAGCTTTGCCAGTAGAAATATCTAAACAGTCTGTCGACTTGCACTCTCTGCACACATGTGGGAGTTCTCATGGTTCAAATTTTTTCTGAAGAAATTTGAGGTTCAGTTTCATCCTCCTAAAGGGAGGGAACACTTTTGAAATCTTTCTGCTCAGAAGAGAAAGTTTTTCCTCCAGGCCACGTCATATCCCAAACACTTTCCGAATTTCTGTGCTGTCCACATTTGCCAGTAGCTGAAGGAAGAAATACAGTGAGGAAAAGGGGCAATGATGACAACTGCTTTAGCATCACAGATTTTTTTGCTATCTATCTGCTCTATGGTTAAAATATTACACTTGTCTGTTTATACAAAAGCTACACCTTTGAACATGCCAAGCACCTTCAAAATTGGCTTAAGCTAAGCACATACAAGCTCACCGAAAACACTGGGGAAACTTACATACCAAAAGTTAAATTTGCAAGTTTAGCCATCAAGTCTCTGGGAAAGCAACCGTAACAACATTTTTTTCTGTAATCAGACAACACTAAAATCAACAAGCTTCTGATTTGATATTCTGGGCATCTCTTTAATGTATGTCAGTAATAACAGACAACTCACCGCATGCTAATAATTGTTTTGTCTATGTGCAGCCTCACACAACCAAGAAGAAGAAGAAAAAGAAGAAGAAGAAGAAGAAGAAGAAGAAGAAGAAGAAGAAGAAGAAGGAGAAGAAGAAGGAGAAGAAGTAGCAGCAGTAGCTTCAGGACACATAAATAAAGGAATTTGTATAAGGAGGACTTCCAGACATTTCGATAATGTGGTTAAGCCTCATAAAAAAGCCCAGTGTGGTAATCCAATACATGTATGCTTATTGCTGAAGTGTCTTTCTGCAGCCCAGAGAAGTTGAATTGTTTCATTAGTTTACCGTAATTCCTAGCTCCATATTCCATATTCCATAATTCCTAGTTCCAAATCTCTTTTATTTGTTGTCTGTCACCATGAGAATAAATTCAGATCGGCACAATTTATAAAAACAGACAAGGAGACTGCAATATACAAAGCATCTTTTCTTTACTAAATGAGTTTATATGACACAATTCTCAACCCCTAAAAAATACTTTCAAATGGCGTACAGTTCTTTACTGTGGGTTTTATTATTTTTTCTATTCTAGCAGCCCTTCAATACTTATTTGAAGATCAGTGGAATACGTATTCAATGTTTGTCTTACAATAGTTCCTAGAAGTCTTGACCACATTTTTACCACGCTATTACCATGCTATTACCTTGACCATGCAATACACATGGATTCTTAGGGCAGAAAAGACAGAAATCTTATCTACTGAAAAAAGCAGGCAGACAAAGGAAACAAAGAGAGACCTCTGTTCAGTCTTTCTACAGGTCTGATTATTTTTTCTTTTTTGTAAAACAGAGTTCAAAACTGCAGAAAAAGCCTACAGTTAACCTAGGGATTGAGCCCAGATTTCTGGGACACAAATGTATTTTCTTAGTTTTATGGCTGGTTCCAGGTTTATTGGATTTTTCTTTTTACTACATTGCTTAGAATAGATTATACCAAAGAGCAAGAGAAATACAAATAATATATATGCAGTAATATTTCCATTGGATAAACTATTCAAAAGAAGATAAAATCCTATGCCCAATGATTAAAGGCTTATATATGTGTATGTGCATACTTTCACATATATACATATACATATATATACACAACATCTATATATGACTGCAGAAATTATGAAGCCAGAAATCCAGTTCCACCTATTGCATTGTGTCTAATCTCACCATGTTTCCTTCTATCCCTGCCTTGCTTACATAGAAGTATACACGTATTCCTTGATGAGTAACAATGCTTTGAAGGTTGAGCTGTTGAAGCATCTTACATGTATGTCCATTTTCCAGTAAAACTAATTCTAATTAGTAAATACTAATAGATCTCAGTAATTTACACACCCTTTGTTCACAGGGAAGAAGCAAGCCAGTGGCTACTATTCTGTATATTTCTGAGGAGTTTGTTTTCATTATCCCATACATTTAGACAAAACAAACAAAAAAAAAACCAAAACCAAAACCAAAAAATCAGAATCCACCTGACACCTCCATTTTGTGATGAGAAATCTACTGTTTAGTGTCTCTTTCCCGTACTTTATACTTTAAATATTTTACTGATGAAAAAAAAGCAAATCTAACATGTACTTGTGTTTTAGTTTTCCTTTTCAATTATGGATAATAATTTGATAGTCAATGGTCCTGTTTATGCTATACTTTATGGTCAAGTCCTTCTTTGATTTGTCTTATGGGAAAGAAATTATTTCAAGGCCAAAAAGCTATTGCTTTACAGTTGTTATTTAGAGTCTCCTATTGTCTAAAATATATTGTCTTTCCAGTAATCACATGATGGTTATATCTCACAAGTATATGTGGTGTGTTTCCTGTTTTGGGTTTGCTTATTAAACCGAAGAAAAGTTCTCAGAATCTAGTGGTGGATGGGAAGAGACTGAATTGGCAGCTTTATTACAATTCAATTTTTTTTTTTTTGACAAAGGTGTAGGAAAAGAAGAAAACCGCATTAAGCATAATAACATAAATGAAGGGCTTCAGAGGAGTCTAACTGCACCAAAAAAAGTACCATCTCCATCCAAGGATATTTTGGCCCTTCTTCGTGGTATTGTAAGTTGAAGTTCATCCCCTTCTTCTAATTTTGCAATGCCTGTCAAAAGATTTGGAATATTTTTAAGTTAATATTTCAAATACATTATTTTCATAAATGGTATTCAAAAAGTCATTACATGTCATCTTATAAATATAACTATGGCTTGTTTCTTGTGAGGAGTGCTCTTCTATCTTTAGGTACAACCTTACAAATTGCAGGCTACCCAGAGCTGACAATTAATGTCCTCTGTGGAGCTGGAGCTGCTTTCCATGCTGCACTCACCATATCACAGTTCACTTAAGCAAACGCTGCAGAAATTCATAACAGTGGCGTACCCAGATTCCTCATGTTATGGTGATGTGACAGTCAAGGTCAGCATTGGGTATTGCTGGTCTAGACCATCCCGTTCCCACACTTCTGGAGGAGTTCTCATGAGCTTTACCAACCAAATGAAGTTACCAGACATCAGCTGATCCACTGCAACTGCAGAGCACAAAAGTCTGCTTCCTGCCAGCCACACATCAGCTGACGTGATAACCGAAAGCATCTCGCCTTCAAGTTGCAGTCACTAAGCTCAAAGCACATCTAACATCTGCTGCGACACATGCTCAACAGCACGAGATATTGCAGTGACATTTAGTTTTCCAGTGAAAGCAGAAGAGTGGGATTTTGGGAAGCAGGAACCGTGAAGTGGCTGGATGGAGTAGAGATTCTAGTTCAGAAAGCGGGGGGAGTAATACAAGGGTGAAATAAGAGGATAGATGAAATTGAAGGAGGTTATGATGCCAGAATATGTGGGTGGAGGGGCAGAAAGTTAAAGAAAATGTTTGGACAGCCTTAATTGCCAGGAGGAAGTAGCTAATTTATTTTTATTTGGGAAAAAAAATAGCTTCCTTCCCCATCCCTTTTGTTTAATGCCATTACTTGCCAACGGTCAACTCCATCACTCAATGTCACCCACGTTTTTATAAGGCATGGAAAAATTCACACAGATCTTGCTGGAAAATAACAAAAAGAGAAAACCCTCAAATCCACTATTAAGGGGGAAAGACAGATAGGTAAGAGCTACTAAACGAGATTTAACAGGCCTTGATAATAATTCCTTAAATGCTACTGCAGGGATATACATTTATTTTGAGCATTGGGCCTGATGGACTTGCATTAAATATTTTAATTGGTCTTCCTTGTTATGTTTGTGCGATCAGAAAGAGTTCCTTATAGGAATTAGCAATTTTTCATCTAACCAAAGACTTAAACTGCAGTAGCCATTAAAAGGATTAGAGAATTAAGCTAAGAAATGTCTTTGGAAATCCCATAGCAATGTATGCAAAAATGGGGTGGCTAAAATTCATGTATGATGTTTTAAAGTAGAACATAACTTCTAAATATTTTACTGGGATAACTAAATGTGAAACTCAACGCCTAAGTTAAACGGAGTTCTTCAATAAGGACAGCCTGTACTCCTGTTGTCTGCTTCCGGCATCTAACTGAAAGTACCGAAGTATGTAACCACATTATATAGTGAATGGAGAGAGGGGAATTGTTCAGATCACCTAAGTTAGATGCATACCCTCCAATTACCAGTACTTTATATAAAACTATTTTTTTTTTAAAATGTAATTTTTCAATTAACGAGGTCTATGAATGCAGTCCATCTTCTTTTCAACTGCCACAATACTTACTCGCCCAACACTACAGATTCTATTTGACACACTTTATTTGCAAACAAAGAAAAGGAAAACATAGATGTTTACCAGCAGTATAGCAAGAATTATTCGGATAAGACTGTGGCATATTTTGGATGCAACGAAACAATGTCACCAAGCTGAGGTCATCACCAAACACGTGGGCCTTCTTCCTCTGTATTAGGTGTCCCATAGCAAATGTTGTATCTGTATATAAAACCTACAGAATGAAGAGGTGCAGACTTCAAACATACTGTAAACATATTACAAATCCTTCAAAAAGTCAGATGCTGAAAGGAATTGAGCTTTCTCACCTGACCATATATGAAAAAATATCCTGTTTCTTTGATCACTATTTTATTTCCTTGTTCTTCCAGAGCTGTTCCACGTTTAAAGCTCAGAAGCCAAGGAACAATGCTTGAATCATCTAAAAGAAATAATAATTTTTAGGTAATCAGAAAGAAAAGTTACTTTCTTCATTTTCATCTGACAAAAAAGTATCAAATCTAACTTCCACTCAAGACCTCCAGTCTCACTAGCTGGATTTCCCCACCGAAAAGAGGATATTTGCAAGAGCTGTCCAGATGCAGAGACCTATTTTTTTTAATTTTTTTTTTTTTTCTTAAATTCAGCAACATAACCCATTACTGCTTTGAAGTTAGATAAATTTGGATGGTAGAGTTAATACATAGTTAGCTATAAATCGTGGAACGTATTCTTACCTTTCTGTTGGATATCGCTTTTGCTGTCAGCGATCAGTTGCAAGCAGGCCTGCAGCACTGCAAAGTGAAAGCATTTTGAAATCAAAGAAATATAAACCAGTAACAGAATAGAGTAAGCTTTTGAAACTACCTTAAAAAAAAAGAAAGAAGAACATGAAAAAAAATCTTCTCTCGGTCTCACCACTTTTTTGAAAACATAATCCATTGATTTTAACGCAGATCTTACTCAAACGTGCCAAAACAAAATTCACACTACAACACGTACTAGATAACTTTCAGAGCTCACGCTGCTAAGCAGGAGGCCTCAGATAGTAGCATGAGTAATACTTGCTTGTTTTAATCTCTGATCCTAATATAATTGAAAAATGTAGCAGTTAGTTAGTCAAATGAGCTAGGAATCATCAGATCAGTTAGCCTTGGTAATTTTCTAAGCAAAAGCTCAACACTGACAGCTATGACAGATACCAGATTTTTGAATGATGTTTACTGTATTGTTTAAAGAAATTACTTTCCAGTCATAGTTGCTGTAAAGTGTTAGTCATACATATTAGTTACATGGTACTTCCAAAATAAATTAAAAAAAAATCCATACGTATGTACTTTCAGCATGTTTTCAGATACCCACACTCAATCAACCTGTACTGAGACTGAGGGAGATGTTAATAGCACTCAAAGATGAGTGTTAATAAATTAATGCACACATAACAAATAGCTTAGTATCTCTCGAAATTAGTGTGTTACTCATAACTGTGGATACTGGTGACACCAGTGAGAAACTGGGAGTTTGATCAGCAAGAAATATTGTGGTATGTTAAAATATAGGCTTGCAAGTGAAACAAAGATCTTTAAAAAAAAAAATCTGCCTAAGCTAGATGTCAGGGAACAGGATGAAAGAAAAAAAAAGGATAGAGCAGATTTTAATGAAAACATCTGGTTCTAGTGCTACTTTGAAGGTTGCAAAACAGAGTAGTAACATTTACTGAACTTGACAGAAACAAAATTAATTTACTAAGAGTCAAGAGAAGAAAATTCTGCCCTAGATTGCAGAATCTACAGTTTTCTTTATCTCTTTTCAGGTAAGAAGGCTGTGGATCAGATTTGGCCACTCTTGGTATAATGGGAGGTGCCCTACTCCATGGGATCCTGTTTCTACATCTGCCATCTGGTACCCACGGTGCAACCAAGTGCCTAGCGGCACAAACCTCTCGCTGCACGGCAGGTATTGAGAAGATCTGTTTAGAAAGCAGGCTCTCTCTCCAAGTCTCCTTTCCAAGGGGGCCTGCCTGAAAATACCAAGAGAGTGCTGGATGCTCACCAGCACTCAGTGGTGCCAACTGGCAGCGTGCAAAGGTTCAAGCGCATGTCTGGGAACGCTCCAATGTCACAATGATTGCACAACCTGTGAGCCCTACTTACATTAATGAGAACGCTATCCTGCCAGCTCCTGTCTCCTACACTGGAACGTGTCCTTGAGTTCTATCAGTGCTCAGCAATGATGTGCCCAAATCTATAGATTTTCAAACCAAGAATTTAAAAGCATCTGAATTCCCTGCCTTCTGATAAGGAGTAGAAAAAACAAGGTAGCACAAAATTGAAAAGGTATTACACTTCAGTCATTTTTCTATCACACTTGTGAGTGACAGAATTTTCTGAAAAAGAAGCTTCCAAATAAAATCAAGATGTGCTTTTCTGGAATTGCACACCAAAGCACATCAGACAACCTATTTCACAAGGTATTAATTCACTGTCCTTTGGAGCAAGTGCCTTCCTAGTGAATGGAACTTGCTGATTCCCTAATATTTCAGTAAGGTAAATAAAATTTTCATTGCAGCTTTTTTTTTTTTAATAGTGTGGCCACTGGATTTTCCACTAACTAAACAAAAAAGGATTTGTTATGATTCACACTAACCAGCTGCTATCCATCTGGGTACCAACGAGTAGTATCCACAAACAGTGAAAGTTAAGGCTACCTTAGCAATTCTTGTTAAACCTCGCATTCTTGAAACTATCCTGATTCACAGTTTGCAGGTCTGGATTTAAGTTTCAGTTGTTTGCAGCATTGAAATACTAGTCATCATTGCTGAAAACTGCTACACAGTAATTAAAATCAGCAAGTTCAGTACAGTCCGAGACCTTTTCCATCTTTTAAAAACACATACCGACTCTGCTTCATTCTACAGATATCAAATCTACATATATTCTCTAAAAAAATCTCACTGTCTCTTTTTTAGTGTATGCAGATAGAAATAAGGCTCCGCGGAATATATTAAGCTTGTTTTTCATGGAGAAATATGGATATCACAGTGTTGTTCCTGACAATAAAGAGAACAGGAACTAGCACTGTGTCCTTTTTACCTAAAGCCGCAAATGACAAATAATATCTAAAATAGTGCTTGAGGGATTGAACAACAACATGTTTAAAAAAAAATGTTCAGAAGCCAAGGCTGACACATAACTATTTCCAGTATATACAAGTACTTTGCTTTGACCTCAGTGGAACTACATACATGCTTAAAATGAAGTAATTCATTGAAACAAATTCAGAGTAAACAACACTACTATTAAGAGAAGATATGGATATACAGAGTATACTTTCTGGGAAAATTAACAGGGATTTTTTTAATGTTGTTAAGGAATGTTAGCAATTCTATTCCAAGAAGGACCCAAATCTTACCTGAAGTACAATATCAAGAATATATGCATTACAATATACGGGTTGAATAGTTACTACCAGTACTGAGCAGAATAAATCAAAAGCTCTACCTGAATGCCCTTTAGTCCAGCGTAAATCAAACATGAGCATCAGCTTTGTAGTGTAAAAGATTTTTGAATAATAATGCAAGCAGAATACAGGATTCATAGAATACATCTTAAAAATGTGTAAAAATATCTAGACTGAGTGTCACCATGAGGTCTAGCTGTATAAAACAGAGTGTATCTAGAACAATAAAGTGTTTCCCATCCTCTTATAACTTCATATAAAAGCTTTGCTTTGACAACGATATTTTTTTTTTTCTGATTTTTATCGCTCTGTGGGGTATGGGTGGGGAGAAGAACATTTCAGAGTCTGCCTTCTTCCATGAACAGAACAGCCAATTCTGAAGAAGTTACTGACTCCAGATGCCTTTATAAACCACAGCCAGCACATGAAGGGATGTGTTCTCCACCGGTTGAGCAATGTAACCACAATTTAAAAAAAAAAAAAGAAAGCTAGCTTTTGCAGCAGGATAGGAACACAGCCTTCTGCATAACTGCATGATTTAAGACCTGATGTTGGTAAAATCAAATTTGCCCTCCCATGCAAGTTTTTGTATTATTTAACTTGCATAATCATTTTGATATTTTGCAATCTAACTTCATAATACATCCAAACAAAATTTCAAGTTTATTATCTGTGAACTCATGCACAAATTTTTAAGATTTTTGTATCTGAGATCTGAGATATCTATCTCATTTTTTGCTGAAATAAAAGCAAATAAAAACTCTGAACTTTAAAAAACCAGACCTGCTTGTTTAGGTTCCTTCTTTGGTCTAGGTCTGTTCTCTGTAGACTTCCTGAAACATACTTAAACACTAGATAATTCAGTTTATAGATTATATGCATGTTCTCGAACAATTTGCAGTTCTTCTTCCTTTAACTTCTGCATTTCTTATCACAAGAGATCTTCTTTTACTTTTTGCTTGTACATTTTTATAGACTAGTTAATTTGGTGCTTTTTTTGAGTAAGAAGCCTTTATATGGCATCAATCGTGGATTAAATCAGTCCCTGCATTAAAATGGCTTGGTCATAGTTACAGATGTGACTCAGGTCTAACAACTATCTTCAAAGTTTTGGTAGTATTATTTTGACCTCAATAGAATTGCCAGTAATATGTTACAATGAGAATAAGAAGAAAATAATTTACTAAGAATTAAAAATGCTTCTATTATACAGTATAAAGCAGAATATTGCTTTTAAAAATTAGAGCCTATTTTGTGTTTTTTTGATTGCAGTATTATGCATAATACACAAAAATGATTAATTCATTAAGTGGAATTCTTCATGTAAAATTGTAGGCATTGCATCAAGTAATTTTCTATTCTTTCACATAGAAAGGCCTACTTCCTTTTGAGTTAGACTGTTGTCAGCAGAAACAAAAAACAATAACATATCTTTTCAAGAAGTAGGCCTTTTTGATTATTAAGAGAACTCTTACATTTCCCCTCTTCAAACAATAAGTATTGAAGTATTTTGAATATTTGGTGAGGGGAATTTTGTATGTGGCATTTGTTTAGACTAGTAACAAAAGGTTAGGTTTCTTGATTCAAAGATTGCTAAAGTCAAGTTTACTTGTAAAAGTTTTTGCTATCCCGCTGTCACAGAGATCTAAACCAAAAACATACAGTCAAAACACTTCTAATGAACAAGTGTACCAATTTGCCAAAGCAAATCTATCAATTTGACAGTAATGCAATCATACCAAGAACAATGGCAAAATTCTCAGAACTTACAGACCCTGCTTGTAGGACAATAGTTATCTCCTGTGGGTGCAACTGATATTGGGGTAGAACCTAGGAAGCGCTAGTCACAAGCCAAGTTATCCTGCCTCAGTGCTTTGTGCAATTACTTAGAATTTCTCCTCGGTCCTTCCATATATGCAATCAGACTGGTTGAGTTGGATAACCTCAGTACACCGAAGTAAATATTGTCCATGGGTGCTCCAATCTGATTACTGCAGAATGGTGCCTAATTTGAGTTTATAGACGACCTGATGCTCACCTATCTAGCTGGCCACGGGAATCGGAATCCCACAGTAATAACCAGAATGAAGCACAGAGACAGAGTGTACATGAAATGACATTCATACATTGAACTGCCTTAGGGAATGGAACCTATATCTTGTTCCTGGACTCAAGCGCACATACAGCTTAGAGAGAAACACGCAGGCAAGGCAATCAATAATTGTGAACAGGGTATAAAATTCAGGAGAGCTTTTTATTGTGCAGTGATTTTCCTCTACGGACTAAATTTATAAAAAGAAAGACAAATAAAGAAAATTATATCTGTTCTTATGTGTCCTGATATGACGTTTGCCAGAAGTGGTTAGATGATCTATCTGCGTGCATATTAATAATATATACCTTTCAAAATCACCCATTAACTCCTACTCATTGTATCAAGAATTCTGGTTCTGACTGGTAATTGTACAGCTTTGTTTGAAATTGATGCTTGAAACCCATCTCTTCAACCTACTTGAGCTGGAAATTTTCGCAAGACACAAAATGTACAACTAGTGATGACTAATAGTTTTATGCATGAACACAAGCAAATGCATACCCATAAAGATACGAAAGATGTGTTATTGTGTTAGATCCATTTTCCTTCACTTGTCACTTTAATTAAAATTCTAATTTGTGGCCACTTCTATGCACAAAACTTCAAGTAAATAAATAATTAAAAAAAGGTAATTGAAATTCCATATGTTCAAGAAGTGCTGTGCTGCATAAAAAGAATCATGGGACATCCATTTCTGGAATTTATTAATTACAATTTAAAAAGAAAACAGAATGGGACCACAACTATATTTATAAACAAAATAATGGGTTTATATTTTACTTCTGCTCTCTGATGAAGCACAAGAGAAGCAATTGTATATCAGTGACATTTTCAAGTTTTCACTTTCTAAGGAATTGGTCCATGTTAAAGTGAAATTATGGGTCAACAATTAAGTGTGAGACCAGACTCTACTTTGAGACCTCTCTGAAGCAAACAGAAATAGGACAAGAAAAAGGCACCTGACTCAATACCTTAATTTATCTGCCATTGTACCAGAATGAGTGCAGTGCATCTGCAGGATGATTTGAAGGCTGCCAGGGTGCTGGTGCCCAGAAATGGATGTGAGATAAAAATGCAGGGCTAGTAATTTTGTGTACATGACCAAGTAGCAGAGAGGATTCAGCACCATGAACAACACCATGGTCTCTTATTTCACTCACTCTGCTAAAACAAAATTTAACATTGACCAGTAGGTTCACGGTCAGTAGGTCATGGATCAGTGAAATCTGATCTGAGAAAATGTAATATCTTACTTCATTCTGACAAACTAAATTTGTTGTAATTAAAGCAGGCAGAAAGGTAATTCTGTCTAACAGATGACCTTTTATATTAATGGAAGATTTGTCATTTACTTTTTTTTTTCTTTTTTATATACGAAATACACATTTTAGAAAATGGTTGTGTTAGAAAACAGTTTTGTGCTAGGTCAACCTACATAGCTTTTCCCTTTTAAATGAATGCTCATATTCTGTGCTTTCCGTCATCCATCCTAAACAATTTTAAAGCCAGCTGTATCTTTTAAAAAAACCCCAAAACCTCACAGAAATAAGTAGCTTAATTAGAATTTTATGTGAATAAAGGTGAATAGATATAAACAGGAGTGGCTACCTGATGAGACGAACTTAAGTGTGCCAGATGCACTGCTGAGAAGCCCCAAACCCTCCTCTCCTCCATACACCCTCAAAAAGCAGTAGAATAAAGATGAAAGCTACTGTGAAGGGCACTGGATAACTTGCAAAGTACTAATGCTATAATGTTATCTTAAAAAAAGACATGCCTCCTTATTTTTATGATACTTGTACTTGAGATCGCTAGCCTTTGTTTGGGAGACGCTAGGGTGGGGAGAGCAGGGAAGCTCTGTGGTTCCCGTGGTAGGAAACAGGATACAAGAAATACAATTTAAGCAATCTTCTCCTCAGCCCTGTTTGTGAAATCACTGTTAGCCAAGACCCCAAACCAAAGATTACCAATGAAATAGAATAAATCCCATTTAAACCTATGGATTTTGGGTAATGTCCTAAATGAATATTTTCTTTTGAGAATACTGGAGGTAAATAGAGTGATTATACTCTAGAACGTAAATTTCGCTTAGCTTGCTGAAGCTTAAGTGAAATACATTTCACATTAATTAGTCACTCAAAAGCACAATTTAAGCAAAGTTTGATTTAGTCTTTACTACAAATTACTCCATATCAACTTCGTCTATTAGAGTATGTACACAAATTGTTATCACGAAATTCTATATTTCATGCTATCAGGTATCATTGTGTTTGGAAAGAGAAAAAGAAAAAAAGTAGGCATTTTATTCCCAAAGGAAACAAATATATTCCAGTAATATTCCAACATTATAATACACATCAGAGGTCTTTTATGGAGCACAGTCTTCAGTGCTCTCTGCAGCACCTTTTAAAAAGGCCATGATAGAAAAAGTCTTACTGGATAGGCATGCCTTTATTTATTTTGCTAATTATATTAATAGATTGTTTTAATGCAGAAATGATGCTAAACATGTGATTTCCTTGTAGTCTGCCTCTTTGGACAGGTACAAGCCAGCCTTTCTCTTTGAAAGCTTCTACTTCCCTAAAGTTAAGGAGATTTCTTGTTACTTCTCTCTTTTAGGATGAGCTAGTTTCCCAGAAAAATGACTTGGCATTTTTAATAATAGCTTTCCCTCCATACTATCGATCAGAGAGAAACAAGTTAGGCATTACCTTGAGCTGAGACTGATGGATTTAGAATTGAGCAATTTACAATCTGAGCGATTTAAAGTTGCGTTACTCAACTCTACTGCAGCATTGAGGAATACCTCCATTACAAGAAGATTTGGGATCTAATGTTCAAAGTTCAACCTGCAGATAGCATGAATATCTGGTACCTTAAACAGTATGGTATCTATTAAGAGAATATACCGTAAGGGAATATGGTAACTATTAAGAGAACTATTAAGAGAATGGATAACACCATTCATTCAGCCATAATTGTAAAAACCTTAATGGTCTTTGGAAGCACGGATCGGCTGACTGAAGGTATGAGTCAAGCACTGCTGCTTTTCTCAAGACAGTATCCAACTGCGGCATCCCAACCCACTCCACCAGGTGCTATTTACCTGTTTCTTCTGTGTGGACAATAGACCTTCTCCCCCTGTTTCTGCTCCCGTTCCAGATTTCCTTTTGGAAGCCTTCAGCTGGGCCAGGACCAGGAAGCCTGTTCTCCTAACAGGGAGAAGCAGCAGTCAGTGAAAGCAGCCTCACATTTGCTTGTCCCCTGGAAGCCGAAACCCACCCCTCCAGCTTACCTGCCTGGCGCCAGCTGCAGACACTTGCAGGAAGGAAGAAACAGGGGTACCTGCTTTATTTTCATCAGGGGACACGGGTGGCCGGTCTAGCAGAGACCTTGCCCGGACCCTGTAGATCAGCTCGTTGCGCAGAGATTCCAGTTCTGTTTTCAGGGTGATAACATGGTAAAGAGACACTGCTGCAAGACAAGAGGACAGGAGCATTGCAAGCCACAGGAATGTGACAGAAAAAAGTCCCGTGGTGCCTGAAGCAGCACCAGGGGGGGCAGAGGGAGAGGAGGCGGTATCCTTCTGTTGGATGACGTGCACACACTCCACGGATTTCATCGCTGCTCTTTCCTCACTAAAGCCAGAGGGAGAGTTCAGCTGTCCCCTTCCGAGGTGCAATCCATGTTACCAGTTGCTCTCTGAAACTAAGGGCATCCAGAATAAGTGAACAAAACGCCCAGATCATTTCCTGTCATATGAAGCCGTTGATAGAACCATTAAACTTAATGTACAGAGTGAACGTCTAAGATTCAGTCTCCGTTTAGTTTTCGTCTTTCTGTGCTGCATTTTGGAAATGAATACTTTCTCATGAGCTGCTTGCTCAATCTACCTTCCTCCTTTCACTTTCAACTATATATTTGTGTGGCAGCTTGCTATTACCATTTCCCATTGTCTTCAAATTTAGGCACAGCCGGTACCTCTGGTAATTTAGCGCCTTATCTAGAAGTGCAGAAACAATGTAAAGTTTCCTGGCCGCATATCACCCAGTGCTACTTAAAAGACATACACATATGACAATGCATGTGCCTCTGCGTATCTGTAGGTATACAGATGTACTGCATGTGACGTTATAGCATATATATATATTCATATCTAAAGTGCCTACAGAGGGGACAACCTATTAAAACAAAAAATTTTGTGGTTTCCTAAACACTGTAGTGAAAAATATTCCCAGGTATGACTAACAAATTACTGGTCTCTCAATTGTATAAGTTGCAGGTTCTGCAGTTCAGTTAATCATACTAACTTGAAAAGGGATGATTTTTATTAAAACTTATCTAATAAATATAGTTTTTCTACAGAATTCAAGAACCTGAATTAATGCAAAAGGGGACAGGGGACACAGAAAAGTGGGGAGAGGAAACTTAGGCGGGGTGGAGGAAACCAGAAGGGGTGAAAACTAGAGGATGGGAAAGAATAAGAGAGGGGAAAATAAGAATGAAGGTGGGGGGGAAGGGAAGAGGTGTATAAAAGGAAAATAAGATTATATATTTTTATAAAAAAAACCCAAACTTTAAATACTGAAGTTTTTTCAGGTGAATCCTGACTGTCTGGATTAAGCTCATCTTTTTAAGATTTTATTAGTCCTTTCATCTTAACACCCTGCATTAGGAATTTCTTCTTTCTCTGCAGCTAGCTAATTATTCCAAACATGTTCATATTCTTTTTGTAGTGTCTTCTCATGCAAAAGTAAAGTTTTACTCCTTTGTTAAAGGACAGTGGTCTGGGACAGAAAAAAAATGATTGAAAAGCATCACAATTAGTGCTAACATCAACAGGTCAACCTCACCACTGGAATCTAACTAACTGGAACGTTACCATGTAAGTAAAGTTTTATCTTTGCAAGAGAGAGAACACTGGAACAGGCTGCCCAGAGAGGTGGTGGAGTCTCCAACTCTGGAGACATTCAAAACCCGCCTGGACGCGTTCCTGTGCAACCTGCTCTGGGTGACCCTGCTCTGGCAGGGGGTTGGACTAGGTGATCTCCAGAGGTCCCTTCCAACCCTACCATTCTGTGATTCTGTGAATACTGTGTAATGAATGCTGATGGCAATGCTTGTCAGAGTAGTTCCAATCAAGTTGCTTCTGTTGGGAAGGAGAAAGAAGGTGCAACAATAGATTAACATCTTCTTTAGCCTCACACACTTCTATTTCTTAAGACTATGAGAAATTGAGGGTTAGTGTAAGCTTTGTCATCTTCTGTTGTGAACGAAGGTACCCTTTTCCTTACTTTACCACCTCTGCAACCACCCAAAATCCTGGACAGACAAGTAATTATTTTCTTAAATGCAGAGGGAAAAAAAAAAATTCCACATACCTTAACATGCCCCTAAAAGGCACATACATACTGTGAGAAATGATACAGAAATCAGTGCAGGGTGGAATAAGGGCAGAACGCCATACTGTTTCTGTACCTATTTTCAAGGCTAAGTTAAGGTGTAAATGGGGCTGCATTTTGAAGGAAATTTAAGATGAACTAAGGCAGGTTTTTTGGAACAGAATAAGCAATTATTAGAACTAAGCAGACATGCCTTGAAATATCACTAGACATCAGAACAGTACCAGCCTAATACTGACTGTGTTCCAAAAATAAAATGACAGTTGGAAAAGAAGTGCTATTTAAGGAAATTAAACCAAGTGAGGTGAGAGAATGAAAGTTATAACTAGCTACCCAGAAATACTGAGAAAAAATTGGCCAGTGAGGTCTCTGCGGTCATTAACATACAAGAAAATAACAGGCAGGTGTATAATTAGCATCAATCTAGGCAGGTATATAATTAGCATCAATCTAGTTGCTTCTAGAGAAAATAGGCTGTTCCCAGCCTCCACACCATCTTTAAATGGGGTCATTATTTGGGCTGACAAAATAATTGTGGTGACACAGAGGACTTCTGTAAGACATCTGGTTTTGTCTTGCTTATCATTCTGATAAATGAGAATGTCAAAAGGGAGATGAGGAAAATCAAAACAGCCCACTCTCGGCAAATTGTTAAATTCAACAGGTATTTCTAGTTAACTATCGTAGGGATCATGCTGTTTGCAACCTTGTGTTGTTCTATAGCTTCATAAGCAGTTAAGTGATTTGAAAGAAAATATAATTTTAGCCAACTTTTGTGATGATGAAAATATAGTGGAACAATCAATAATGACAGTGAGAGATCAATCATGAAAAACAACATGAATTGCCTAGAAATAGACTTAGCTGAACAACTTCCATTTTAACACAATCAAATGAAGCTTCAGTAAATTGCAGACTACTAATTGCATTAAAGTTAAAACTCAGAAAAATGACTTAAATCCCCCAAAACCCAAACATGCTAGTTGCAAAGCCTAGAGCGTGGAGTTGGCGCCTCCATGCTTGCCACTATGTCTTGTCATAACACGCTGCCCTTATGATTCCTCTTGTTGTCAGAGCTGCAAAGTAGTCCTTAACCTGCTTAAAGCAAAGTCAGTAAGATTAACACACATGCAGTTTCTTCCGCGTTTTAAACTAAGGTGTGCCTAAAGGGGACTAAGGAGCCCTCAGATTAGCCGTCCATTAGCAGACATGAGAGGGTGTTGACTCCAGCTGAACATGAGCTTTCAGTGGAACTTTCTTGTTGAAACAGAAGTACAATATTTGGATATATATGCTGGAGCAAATTATTAAGCAAAAATAAGAAGTAACTGTAACCGTGCTTTTATATTGACAAAACTGTTAGCATATAGCTATGACTGCCAGAACCAAACAGTGAAAAGCGTTCAAAACAAAAATCCAGAATGAGTATCAGAGGCCTAAAGAACTCACCACGAAAAGGGTGTTCAGTTTGTGGTTAGCAGCCTGCTCCTACTGGCCAGCTTCCCTGTAAACCCTTTTGCAAAAGTTTATACCCTTTTAACTGTTTTTGGCTTAAGACACACATGCTATGCTACACATGCAACAAGTGACTACCTCAAACCTAGTTTGAAGCAGCATTTTCCAAACTATTTCCAGAAAATAAAACGCCACTACATTAAACTGCATAAACCTAGTCCTGGCCATCTAACTCTGGAAGAAAATAGGAATAAACCCTTATAATAAAGGTATTCTGAAAATATGGTCCTATTTTGCATGCACGGTACAGTTGATCCATGCACACACAATGAATCCAACCATGTAGTGCCTCCTTAACCCAAAGAATTAGCTATGCTAAATACTCAGGTTGACTGACAAAGGGTCCTCTTTAATTTAGCCAAGGAAAGCTATTAAAAAATGCCTTGGCTAGTCTAAGAATTTTACTTCACCAAATCTTTTACTTTTGGGAAAAAGAACAAACTTTTAGATAAAACTCAAAATAAGAAGAAAAAAACCAAACATTATCGCTGAAGACTCTTAATAGTGAGAATGTTTCACTAGGGGAAGTGGATTCTTGAACAAAATCAAGGCTGGTTAATTCTTCCAAGGTATTACAGCAGAAACAAACCCTGCAATTTGTGCAAGCAATTAATTTTTTTCATTTCCGTTATGCAGAGTATCAGATTAAATGATCAAGATGGGCCCTGCTAACCTGCAAATTTATAAAACATCATCACTAGATCTGCGGGGAACCAAGGCAGAGATAGTTAGCAATCACACAGGAAATTTGTGGTTCAACCAGAAACTGAACTCTTGATTTCCTGAAATCCTGTTCTGTACTTTAACCACAAAAGCGTCTTCTTTGAGGGGGAGGAAAACCCCATAATGAAGTTTAACACAGAAAAGAGAAGCAGATTATTTGAATTTGAAGACTTGGATAAAAACCCAATTTAATGAAGAAATTTAAAAGTTTACTTAAAAACAAATCTTCTGTTTTTAAAAAGGAGGACGTACAGATGCTGCAGCCCAGAGATCCAGGCAAATGTCGATGGCCATACTAAAAGTACACCCCCAGTGGCAAAGGTCCAACTTCACATACTTCTGAAGTAGCCACAAAATGGAACTGGTGCATGCAGTTATCACAAAAAGAGGCCATGATAGCTTGCCTTACTACACGAGACAGTGCAGAACAGATAGGGGAGCAAAGAATAAGCAAAGGTTCCATTTTAAACACATTTAATTTCAAACCCTTTCTGAAGATGGACAAAATGGATGGGCTATTTTGGAGTAGATCAGAATAAATCCTATATGACAGTTTTCTGCTATTACAGATATCTATATTAGGCATATTCATAGTTAGCCCTCTGAAACAGTACACATACCCTTAAAGGACACTTAACTAGTTCTTTCAGCCATTAACTGCAATTTAGAATCATAGAATAGTTTGGGTTGGAAGGGACCTTTAAAGGTCCACCGCCCCTGCAATGAGCAGGGACATCTTCAACTAGACCAGGTTGCTTAGAGCCCCGTCCAACCTGACCTTGCATGTTTCCAGGGATGGGGCATCTACCACCTCTCTGGTAAACCCGTTCCAGTGTTTCACCACACTTGTAAAAAATTTCTTCCTTCTGTCTCATCTCAGTCTACCCTTTTTTTGTTTAAAAGCATTACCCCTTTTTCTATTGCAATAGGCCTTGCTAAAATGTTTGTCCCCATCTTTCTTATAAGCACCCTTTAGGTACTGGAAGGCTGCTATAAGTCTCCTCAGAGCCTTCTCTTCTCCAGGCTGAATCAACCCAACTATTTCAGCCTGTCCTCACAGGAGAGGTGCTCCAGCTCTCTGATCATTTTTGTGGCCCTCCTCTTGAACCACTCCAACATGTCTTTCCAGGGTCCATGTCTTTCCTGGGGCTTTCCTGGGCCTGAGGGGCCCAGAGCTGGATGCAGTACTCCGGGTGAGGTCTCACCAGAGCAGAGTAGAGGGGCAGAGTCACCTCCCTGGACCGGCTGGCCATGCTTAATTTCATGCAGGATATGGTTGGCTTTCTGGACTGTGAGAACACATTGTTGGCTCATGTCCAACTTTTCATCCACCAGTACCCCCAAGTCCTTTTCCTCAGGGCTGCTCTCAATCCCTTCATCCCCAAGCCTGTATTGGTACTGAGGATTCCCCCAACCCAGGTGCAGGACTCTGCACTTGACCTTGTTGAATTTCATGAGGTTCATGCAGGCTCACTTCTCAAGCCTGTCCAGGACCCTCTGGATGGCATCCTGTGTCTCACACGTGTCAACTGCACCACTCAGCTTGGTGTTGTCTGTAAACTTGCTGAGAGTGCACTTGATCCCACTGTCTATGTCATTGCTGAAGATATTAAACAGTACTAGTCCCAGTATGGACCCCTGAGGGACACCTCTTGTCACCAATCTCTCTCTGGACATTGAGCTGTTGACTCCCTACCCTTTGGATGCGACAATCCAACCAAGTCCTCATCTACCAAATAGTCCACTCATCAAATCTGTATCTCTCCAAGGATGTTGTGGCGGATCATGTCAAAGGCCTTACAGACATCCAAATAGATGACATCCATTGCTCTCCTTGTTCACTGCTACTTTTCAAGCAGATGTCAGGGTGGTTGAAGTCCCCCAGCAGGACAAGAGCCTGCGAGTGCAATGCCTCCCGTACCTGGAGTAAGAAGGCTTCATTGATATGCTCCCCCTTATCAGACAGCCTGTAGCGGACACCGACCACAAGGCTCCCTTTGTTGCTTCTGTCTCTAATTCTTACCCATAAGCTTTCAACCTGCTCATGACTATGCTTCAGAGACAGCTCTTCACACTCCTATCCATTTCTTGATGTAAGGGGCAACACCTTCACCCCTCCTTCCTCACCTGTCCCTTCTGAACAGCCTGTAGCCATCGATTGCCGCACTCCAGGCACGGGATTCACACCACCAAGTTTCAATAATGGCAACTAGGTCGCAGCTTTCTAGCAGCATGGTGGCTTCCAACTCCTCCTGTTTGTTGCCCGTGCTGTGTGCACTGGTGTAGAGGCACTTCAGCTGGGCTGTTGGCTGTGTCACCTTCTTAGAAGAACACCCCATAATTCCTTTGGGGTGTTTCACCGGTGTTTCCCTCTTGGCTCCTATTACCTCAGAATCCCTGGCTCATCTCTGGAGGACTTCAAGTGTGCTGCTGTGTAGCCTGCACGTCTCAGAGCACCAGGCTGTGGGCCCTCACTAGCACCCCATCCCTCTCACCTTGGTGTGTCATCCTATGGCTTGTCATGTGCAAGCCTGATATTGTCCCCCTCCCACTTCGAACCAGGTTTAAGGCTCTGTCAATTAGCCCTGCGACCTTATGATCAAAGACCCTCATTCACACAGTAGCAAAACCAGGTAAGGTCCTGCCTCACATATGGATCCAAAAATCAGACTATTTGTGGATACTGTGCTCCTGTAGTGTGTATCTTATATCCTATTTTCTTAAATTTTTGGAAGTTGTTGAATATCTTGCAAGCAAAGGATGTATTATACAAACAGTTAAAGTCCTATTTGATATAATACATTGTTAAAAGGAAAAAACACCAAAACTATCCTATAAGATTTTTCTGAAGCAAAAGATGTATTCTTCCCTGCCTCCTAATTTCAAAATTGCCTAGGATAACACGAGTGTCTCTGCACATTTTAGATATGCCATGCTTGTTTTATTTCTTGCCTAAGACTTTATTTCTCTAGACATCTAGACAATTTGGGTCCAAATCTGGCATGCAAACTACACAAAATAAACATACAGCTGACTTGCAGCTATCATTACTTTTTACATGGTTATTACAGTGCTTTCAAAGAGAATAGGAAATGGCACAGGAAGGAAAAGCAATTATCATAGGTGTCTGGCAAAGTATGCAGCAGAACCAACAAGAAATATAAAAATTTTTAAAAAATATATAAAACATAAAAAGAAAACACAAGTTATATAAGACAAAAGATATATCAAGATATATAAAACACAAGACAAATAACACAAGATATATAACATGGAAAACACAGCATTTATATACTACAGCAGCTTAAAGCCAGCGTCCTCCCCTTCCCCCCAGCCCCATGATGTTATAGCGATTCCTTCTTACTGCACAGGAGAAATGGAGCTCTGTCATACAGCTGTAACTCACTTCTCTTATAGTCTCACTGCCTTGGCTATCCAGCAACACGGAGTATTGCATTTCTCCACCTCTTCAACACTATGCAACTTGACAGATCTTGCACAGATGGGCTAAAAATGCAGTTGTATGGTAGCAAAATAAACAAGGAGCCATGGCCCGTCATGTGGGAGGGGCCACTCTTCTGCTGCTACAGCCTGTGGACCTTTAATAGAAGGCACGGGACAGGCATACAAGTATTTTCAAATCATGGCGTTATTTCTTCATAGCTGTATGTAATTGCTACACTGTCCCTGAGTCCTCAAGGATAGAAAGGGAAGGGTTCTCTGCCTGACCTTTCCCTTTGAATTTTTGTAAATAATCAGCCCATACCAGATGTAAGCATAACGCAAAACAGCTGTAGAACTTCCTTTCTTTCTGTATCAAGCAGCAAAATCCGTTCCTTAGTCGCTTGGAACTAGCAGCAGCATCTCTCCAAACTTGGTATGTGAACACACGTTTTATGGCAGCAACCTTGCAGTTTTGCATTATCCAGCTCATTGCTTAAGATTATTAAAGGTGTATCTCCAACTATCATGAGTGATACCATGTTCTGTAATACCAATAAAACCAGGTCTGCTCTTAAGCTCTATGGCCTTTCAGAGAAAGAAGAATAGCTGTTTTTCAAGACATAGGAGAGTTATTCTGCCCCCAGCCAAGCTGAAGCATAACAAATTAATCACATTAAGGTTTTCAAAACATTTCCAGAAAATGTTGTTATCTACTTACAGAGACAGAACTCTGTAAAAAGTCTAAAATGAAGACCCTGAAGAGGGTCCAACAAATGATTTAAAGCTCATGCATGTTCAATATCTTCGGAACAATTGATTTTTGTTTAGACAATGGTTCAGTATTTTCCCAAAACCTTACCTACCTATACTTGAGCTTTTTAACAGACAGCAAGTCCCCTGCCTTTGGTTTAGGTTTGATTTCTAGCATTTTAGTTTAGATGTTCATATGTCCTTAGGAATGCTTATTGTGATTTAACAGTACCTGCAAATTCTGAGAGAAATTCAAACACTATATTTTACCTTTGTCTATTCAATATGAAGGCCTATACATATCTACTAAGCAAATGAATATAACATCATGCGAGATTACAGGACACAGTTTATGCTGCACTTTGTAGCCCAGCTGCTTATCAATTTTCAAATAAGAAAAAGCAAAGGCAAGGCTTGGAGTAGCACTGTGCAAGATATAGTGACATAGTTCACAAGTCAGCAAACTGCTTTTCATTCAAGAAGGGCAGTATTCACGTGAAGTACACAAATCTCAGTTGCTCCTTTACATTCATTGCTTCCTTTTCAAGAACTGGAATCTATTTTCCATTCAAAACTAATAGGTACCTTGAATAAAGTGTCAAAATGTAACACCATCCCCCCTACCCCTCTTTCCTAGGTATTGGGTTAAAATTGAACTATAAACCTTGCAGTAACTCAGGAGAGGACACACATTTTGCTGCTTTAGAAAAGGCAGCAGTAAATCCTTATTTTACAGGTATTTCACATTAACCACGCAGGATGGGAGCAGAGGTGATAAAAGTTTAGTTATGCATTTCTCTGCAAGGGAGCAGAAATTCCTTCAGCCCAAGTATCCCACTGCAGCTACATGAATTCACTATAGAGCTCCTAGAGTGGCACTGTAGCATTTAAAATTGACATTTAAAATATTACCAGCAACAGGTGGCAAAACTAGTTGGAAACACTTAAAAATATGTATCACAAATATGTATCACAATACGTATCATTGCATCCATTTATTTTATGGCCTCAAGTTACGCCAGGGGAGGTTTAGATTGAATTTCCTCATGGAAAAATTTCCTCAAGGAAAGGGTTGTCGCACATTGGAACAGGCTGCCCAGGGAAGTGGTGGAATCGTCATCCCTGGAGGTACTTAAAAGAGGGGTAGGTGTGGTGCTGAGGAACATATAGTTTAGTGTCAGTTTTTGTCAGAGTGAGGATGATGGTCGGAGTCGATAATTTTAAAGGTCCCTTCCAACCTTGATGATTTTATGACTCTGTATTACCTAAGTGACATAATATTTATGTCACTTACAATATGATTATGTCACATATAGTATTATTATTTTGGGGACTTCCCTGAGTCCCCCAGATAACAGGGAAGTTTTGAAATGCAGGATGTATTAGAAAGTGATGGAGAGCTACCACATACCAGTTTTACTTATTAACACTTCCTGAAAGTGAGGATATGTGGGCAAAGCTTAGAAATAGATATTCGTAATATAGTTTTTCCCTGCTGTAATTGGTTTCCACAAACACTACATCTAACAATGCAGATGTATATTCCACTTGCTCTGGTTTTAGTAACATCCTGGTTTGAGGTAAACAGAATCAACTTTCTGTTCAGTAATTTTACTTATCTAAGCCTCTTCTAACTCTCTGAAATTAACAGCAGGTTGTGCCAAAAAGGGTTCATTCTCAGAGTGAGAAGACCAATGTTTACAATTATTGCCAAGGAACGGCATGCACAGAGGCTCTTGCTTATACTTATTGCTATAACAACCAAGGTCAGCTAATTTTGTTATTTGTCCCGTTGGAGGGTCAAAACCAGAAAAGCGTAGAGGGGTCCCACCTGCGGGGAGGAGCGGACAGGATAGGTGACCCAAAACTGACCAACAGGGGTATTCCATCCCATCTGCCCCAAGCTCAGTACAAAAGCTGAGGGATCAAAGGGTCAGTCTCTTTTCTTCAATGGCTGACGTCCGAGGAGGACCCTGTCTGTTCATCTGCCTTTGATCCCGACCCATATGTTCCTGACTCCAGCTGCGGAATCCAGTTCCCACCTGTTGCTGAGTCCAGTCTGGGACTTCGCCAGCACCTGCCAATGATGTCATCCTGGGAGCTTAATATGGTTTTGTATATACTGTATCTATTTTATTATTTCCTTTTTATTTTACTATTAATATTACATTAAAGTAGATTAGTTTCTTCTAAACCCGTAAATCTCTTTATCTCTCCTCCTCCTCTCCGTGTCCAAGAGATGGGGGGAGAGCATCTGTCGCTGGCCATTGGCCAATTTGGCCAAAGCCATGACAAGTAAGTAACAAAAGGATACCTTGAGGTGGATCAGTTACCATGCATACAAAAATACCCCTGTACACATACTGAACACAGGCCACAAACTAGAGCAAGACATTAACAGCACTTTTAATGTATCAATTTATTGCATATGTCAGTACATAAAAATAGAAAAGTGTTTTTTGTAAAATTAATTTTATTGTAAAAACCAGACTAGAATGAGCATGTAAAACTTTGCCACAATTAGCACATATACAGTAACATTTACGCTTTGTCTACAAAACTTAAGAATACTTTATAAGACATTTTTGCTTTAACTATATATTAAAGAAAAATAAAATAAAAAGCTTGCATCATATATTCAATCACTGTTTCCGAATGCGAAACACGTGTTATTTAGAACTTCAATATGCTATCTCTATTTACACTTCAGTGGGGTTCTAATCTAAATTATACAAGCAGGATGGCATTGTAAATTAGTCTTCATGGGATACTTCAGCCTGATCCCACTACATGCAAGAGGCACTGATTTTATATTTGGCAGAAGTGCCCCTAGCAAAATCATCTGTCTTTAACAAAAACAAAAATGTACTTCTCAAGAATTGAATTATGAAATAAAAATGGAAGTACGTCTGCATCTTTTTGCTAATAGAAGAGACCATACCTTGGACTATCAATTCAGCCTTGCATTCTTCACTGTGAACACCCAACGTGATGCAAATGATTAGCTTAGAGATGCTGATATGCATATTTAGTATAAGTAGTTAATCCATCTGCCCTTCAACTGAGATTGTCCATAGCCTACCAAATGTATTTGTGCTCTATTTCTAAGTTTACCTGAGAAATGGACATGAGGGCAGCTACACCAGATAACATTTCTTCAGATGAAAGCATAGTTTATCTCTCTCTGCATTTCACAGTTCAGAAACAAATATTGGGAATGTAAACTTGGGCTAGCAGGAAGCCTCAAATATTTCCACTAATTAAAACCACACACACATGTGCGCACACAAGGTCTTATACTGGATGCTTCCTTACAAGGACTCTACTGCTACAGCTGCTCCAGTTCAACTCCTGACCAGTCCACTCTTTTCTTTATTTGTTTTTTAAGCTTAAAAGTTCCTCTTATAAAAGAAACAACACTTTTAATGAGCATATTTAAACCAAGAGGCTTTCTTACAAACCTGTGAAAATAACTCAAGTTCCTCTTCCCATTCTAGAAATTTATATACATAGGACAAAGAGCTGGGAAACACCTACACACAAACGGAGAACTGTTAAAGGAAAACATATAATAGTATTAAGTGGAATAATCACAACAGTATCACAATACACCTTTTGGCAATTTAAAGTTATTACTACAATGTTGCTTGCAGTTCACTGTTGAAAATGGCTTTTAGCAGCAGATAACTGTTGAAATCCAGACCATAAAATAAAAACAAGTCTTGACTTGTCTAAACAAGTTTCTTCCCCTTTTCCCTCCCTTAAAAGATAGTATGTACCGCAGTGGAATATTTGCATTTAAAAAAAAAAAAAAAAATCATTTCCTTCCCACTTTCTTTCAATGGATTTCATAGTCAATGCAATAAAAGATAGCATGATAACAGACATTCATTCACAAGTGTACATGCGCAACCCATTAACGGAGAAGTAAAAATGTGCATATGTGGAAGAAACCACACAGAGTGTAAAGGAGGCATATATGACAACGGTGTCTTCTCATACCCAATACTTGCAAAATCAGGCTAAGTCTTCACCTTTATGTCCTGCAGACAGGACAGCAAAATGATACAGCTTGATAATCAAAAGTAATGGTTAGATACAGGCCACTCTAAACAGCTCCAGATTGCCATAATTTGACTCAGCAACTGTGTGCCCAAATAAGACTTCAGCTGTATGTAAGTGCCATATAATACTGGGGGTATTTTGGGTTGAAGTTTTTGTTTGTCTTTGAGTGGCAGGAAGTGGGGTAAAAAGTCACATTACTTTAGAAATCGACATTTTATGAAAACACAGTGGTATTTAATGGCAAGTTATGAGAACTTTTGAAACATTTACTTTCTCTTCACTCTCTCTCTAACAAACAAACTAGTCTTTTGGCTTTATCCACTTTTTAGAAAAGCAGTATTTGCCCACTCATTTCCTTCTCTCCCTCCACCTTAATTCTCCAGCAACGCAAAGTAGCTGAAACAATCCATGCGAGCAGGTCACATTTTCATTTCAGAATACACTAGAGTAAGGGAACGCTATTAACTCCCTTCTGCTATATAAGCACACCCCCTACTCCCCCAGTCAAACTTCACCAATATACCTTCCCCACCTGCCTCCCCGCAAAAAATACCACCGCTGGAAGGCTGAGATAAGCTTTGGTTTCACTCAGACTTAAAACTAGGCTCAGTCTGTCATTTTGGGTCCACAGAACCAAAAAGGTCTACAGCTTATTTCAATCAACACTAAGAAAACCTTGATAACAGTGTGCCAAAAGATACTTACCAGAGAAAGCAGCAACTTCTGTTATGTATGTTTATTGAAAAGAATACTAAAAAAAAATAATAAAAAAAATCACATTTAAGCAAAGGTGTATCACCCTATCTATAAATTGCCAACAACTATTACCCATGTGTACGTAAGACTTGTAACTCCATGTAATAAATTTCAGGAAGCATGACCATTAAGGCACCAGTTCAGGAAAGCAGTTTTATTCAAGCGGAGAACCTAAGCACAAGCTTAAAATACCACTGTCCATCAGGAAACAGATTTTAAGTGTGTGCTAAGATGCTTTTCTGAATCGGGACAACATAGCAGAAAACTTTATTTAAAAATTTCAATCTGAAGGGCAACAGATTGTGTAGAAGTTTTTCCACAGTTCATTCTTCCCATTAAAAAAATATTTTGAAGAGGCAAACTATGAAGTGCAGCAAATGAGAAATTAAACCTGCAGAAGAAATTTAAACTCCAGTACACTTCAGTACAGATTGAGCTGACAGCATACAACTTCAATGTGACTACCTAGGATAAAGACCCCTAAAAATAAAAAAAAAAAAAGCAACCTGACATTCAGTCAGAATCAAACTCACTCAATTTAAGCATTGATGGCTCTGAAACGGTGAGATACTAGCCTCAAAAATCCCAGCAGAGCTAAAGAAAACTCGCCGATGCTTAGGCTATTTCCACACGGTATAACAAGACTTTCTGCAAGCAAATGGGTGAAAGTGTTAAAATAAGCATCGTCTCTTTCAGATTAATTAAGCTTAGATCTACTAAATTTAATGCACTGCTCATTTTTGTTATCCCTACTGTAACCACTGCATACATTAATCTCTAATCAGGTGGATCACTGGTAGTTATTTGGATTTGTTTCTTTTGGGCGTATAAATAAAGGGCACAGACATATAATTACAGCAGCCTAAAAACCAAACACAAATACATACTTTTACTTTGTGTGACACACTTTTCTATCACACCATCCACTCTGCCTTGGAAAATCCCACCTCAAATGCCCAAGCAGACTAATACCAAGAAATAGTTTGCCTATGCATTAGTGAGGAGAGCTTGGGGCAGAAAGGAGCTTTTTGAAGGTTACTTCTATTTTCTATGAAATTGCCTGGCCAAAATCCTGAAACTGTGATGTTTAGGCACACACAACTTTCTGGGCACTATTATAATACAAATAGAAAAATGAAAAGGGGAAAAGTGTCTTTTCCTCTTGAGTTGCAGTTTGAAATATATATGTATGCATAACCATAAAAAACTGTAATAACCCAGGACAGTATACCTGCAAGTATACTCTACTATTAATGTTATTTTATATTATTTAGCACATTAAAGACTTCCCACCTTGCATAATATAAAATTTCGAGGAATAAAACACTAATCTCATGCATGGCACACTTTAAATAAACTCCAAGGGAAACAACAAATCATTGTGCTAACCATGACTGTCCAAAACACTCACACACACAGCAGTGAATACTGAAGTGCCTCCCATTGTTCTAAACTAATACATTCTGTACTACTTTTGTAGCAAGTTCCTTTAATAGCATCCGTTGTACATATCAAACAAATGGAATATATGGACAGAGATACCAAAAAAGTACGAGAAAGACATAAAATGGTTCATTTACAATGCTGCAAATGTAAAAGTTATCTGGAACATCTTAATAAAGCATCAGACCTTTCCAAGTTTAATTTTACTCTTTAGGCAAATACAGACATGACATACATTTAAAAATGGACACTCTTTCACCACTTTTCACAAATCAAGGTACAGTGCAGGTACTCCCCCCTCCCCACCCCAGAGAGGAATATCAATTATATTATTGTTACGTTAGATGATGTTTTCGCCATTTCTTCAGGGGAGTGACTCTTTATTACTTCTTTGATGAACTGTTCGAGTGCAGTGAAATAACCCTGGCACTGCCAAGTGTCATTATGAGTTCCATCAGGAAATATCGCCAATCTCTTAGTCCGAGCTGGGGATAATTCATAAAGTTGCTTCATCATAACTGGTGGAATTAACTGGTCAGACAACCCAGAGATGAAGAGAGAAGGCATTCTGCACTGAGAGATTTTTCTGTAGGACAGAAATTTATTTTTGTAGCACCATAAAGGAAGGTATCTCATTGGAAAGAAAGAAAACAAAGTGCTGGCCATGTATGGGATGCTAAGAAAGGTGTTCTCCACCACGATGGCAGAAATCCTATGGGAATTTTCAGAAGCTAAGTGAATAGCTACTGCTCCCCCCAAGGAACGGCCAAAAAGAAAAATTTTTGTTTTATCAAGATCAGACCGAGTCATCACATAGTCTAACACAGCCTCAGAATCTAAGTACAAACCTTCTTCACTTGCTTCTCCTTCACTTTTTCCATACCCTCTATAATCAACAAGAATTAAGTTTACTTTCAGGTTTACCAGCATTAACAAAGCATTTGGCAACCTGTGGCCAATGTTGCCTGCGTTCCCGTGGAAGTAAATGATGGTTGGAGAATATGCTGCATTGTCCCCTGTGTATCTCAGCAGAATAAGATTGAGAAGAACTCCATCTTTGGTTTTGATGAAGATATTTTCATGTGGTATACCAGTAGGCATAGGAACATAAAGGCGTGATGAAGAGGGCTGTTCAGGAAAGTAAAGCAGCACATCCTGGAATTTATATAATATGCCTGCTATTGACACAAATATTAATATAAGTAGTATAATGCCGCCGTACAAGTGAAAAGTTACTATCAAGGGTAAAAGACAAATACGGCAGAGACTCCAAGACCAGGAAGCCAAAGCTAGTAGCCATCTTTTAACAAAGGTCCAAAGCATCCATGACTTTTCCATTGTAGAAGTCAGTGATCTTTTATTCCAAGTAAACCCTGTAAAAAAACCCAAACAGATATGTATAAATATAGGGAGGGGGGGGGAAAGAAAAAAAAAAAAAAAAGAAGGGATGTGATTTAAGCATTCATGCTTGCAGAAGATTAATCGCAAGTCAATACATTAGGGCATAAACATCAAACTTGGTGGCAAACTCCCTTTCAATTTTTTGGAAACCGTTCAGCTCTGTAAAACAAGCAGAAAAGCAATCATAAGGAAAAGGCTTTAGAACTCTTCAAAATTCCATTTATGTGACTTCAGCAGGCAAGCTGATGTGCATCAGTAGCACTACAAAATTGGTTGCCTGGGACCATAATAACTTATGTTTTCACTCATTCTTCCCTACTGACCACCAGAACAACCATACAGACTGTACCACCAGTTTGTCCAAGCTTCTCATATAAGTAATGCTAGAATCCAAAGAACACAAACAAAAATAGCCCTTATTTCTAAGTTGCTGCTGCTTAAGGCCAAGAGTAAGCCTATGCACTTCACTCTGCATCCAGCAGAGGCTCGCAATGACACACAGGGTCTGCAATCATTTAGTAGCTGTGGATCAGAGTCTTGATCAACTGTGATTACAGAGCAACACGTAAACTGCAGGAGAGACTCCTCTACAGAAAGATACTACACTGTAGTTCTATTTATGACAGCTGTTTTGCTATATTTGGATTGGTTCTGATTTATAATGATGGTTTTCCACAATCAGATTAGTAATCTATATTAAATCTTTAGCTGAATGAAGAATTGTATCATCATACAAGACCACTGAAAACAGTCAGCTAACTACATTATTCTTTGATCAATGAAAAGCACAACTGCTGAAAAGTCTAACACGAAAACAGACTCATGACAAAAACATACACACAGCATGAAGTGAGGAGAGTAGTATTAATGATAATGAATTAAATCTTCTTTCTAACCATAAGAGACAGCTATGTCTTACAGCATACACAGAATCTCTCACATTATTCACTGCTGGATTCAAATATATTACCGAAATAGGCAAAAACTGCTAAACCTACATGAGAACTACAGCAACCATTCAGTCACCACTGAGCTGAATAACCATACTGCCTGGAAGTGACAACACAGGCTCGCTTGTTTAAGAACACTCTAAGTTATATAGCAGCTAATAATTACAGCTTAGGAAACACTCAAAGTTATAATCTCTAAAGCAAGGTAGCACAGTAAGAAGCCGAATTAACTCCAAAGGAGTCTGACATGCAGAGATGCATCCAAGCATTCAATTAAGTCACAGGACCTATACCAAAATAAGCTGTATGGCCCAGTACTACTGGAGAGGGCTGCAACTGCACCAGACACCTTAATAGGACTGAGTGATAAAAGGTGTTCTCTGCAGTCACAGCTTTTGCACTCCAAAGACATGATAAGCACGTAATATGACCAGGAAAAAAAAAGTAATCTCTAATTATTTTATGTGTCAATTAAATCATCTTAAGATTCACATATTAACCAAAGGCAACCTGAAATTAAGCTTTTATATAATGTATCCACACCAAATATGTAAAACTGGTGAAATATAAACTAGTCTAGAGAGCAATTATCCCAACTTTGTTCTATTATTTATAAGCTCGCATTCAATATCCACATCCAAGCATGCACAAATATTGTCTATACGAAAGTTTAATTCTTGTGATCCATTTCTCTAGTAAAGAAGTCAGAGTAATTACAGGACACATAAAAGCAGACACTTTAATTTGAATGAGAACTTCCTAATGAAGCTGACAAACATTTCCTGCATTACTTTTTGAGACTATAAGAACACTGATAATGACACAGTAAAAATACTCTCCTTATCTATGCGATTCAAAGTTTTGCTGACTTTTTTAGAAACTTAAATGCTTCCTCAACAATACATTCACAAAACAGTAAGAGATCTATCATTAAAAACAGCTACTGAAAACCAAAAAAGTCATGAAAATCTTAAGGTGATTAAGGTCTGTGGATGGCTATCCCATATGCACTAAGGATAGCTATATGAAGACTGATACTCAGAGCTGATTTTATAAGCCATGTTAGTTTGATCTGTGCACAGCTTCCTATTTTCATTTCGGTAGGATAACATTATCAAAATGCTATACTCCTGAAATATTGCTGTGTGCGATTACCTATGATATATATATAAAAGTATATAAAGTTTGCTATTGGAGTTAGAAAACCAATGTATCCTGCAACTAGAGCTCAACATATGGTAGCTAGCAGGAAGTGTGAACTATACACAGCCACAAATGTTTCATGCTCACCTACATATTTAAGTAAAGTTGACTACCCTGCGCTAATGAATAACTACACAACTATTCAACTTTTCTTCCCAGCTATGTGAAGCTTCATTAGCTCCATTCTTTTCCAGGCTTGAATCAGACCAAGTCTCTTACTTCACATCTTACTGCAAAATTTGATAGCTAGAGAACTAAGATACAAGTTTCTCACAGTTTCTTCCCCACCAGCTTCAAAGATCACGAGAAAGGAAAATTATGGTTTCTCAAACAAGCACACGGGCCTAGAAGTGACTCGAAACCAAGTCAATACAAGCTGATACTCAATAAAGCTACAAACCATCCTTTCTATGGAGCCCAAAGCAGCAGGCCTTCCAAACATTACCTTGTTTGGCCTGAACAGTGGATTTCCACTTAAAGTACATAAATAAAAACAGTAAGCTAATATATTGATTTTCAGTGAGCAATAAGGTGTTCCGCAACACTTTTTGAAGTGTATGAGATCTGAGACTCCAAGACTACAAAAAAAAAAAAAAACAAAAAACCACGCTTCTTGGTTTTCATTTTCCATTACTGTTGTGCTGTATGGGAAGTTATAAGCCTTTCAAACAGTTTACAATACTATATCTTATGATGCAAAAACTCTTATGTTGAATTATGAAGAGCACGTGTTGTGATTCTCCAATTTTTGTGACAAGCAGGATGCCAGAATAATCAGGGAAAGGGAGGAGGGCATAGGAAGGAAAGGGAAAACAATATATTTAGACTTTGATGTCTGAGCTGGTCAACCTGAGAAACAGAGCAGACTCAACACTTGGGCCCAATTCAACGTTAAGACGTAATGAAAGTAAGACTTTGCCAGACTGCTGCTGTGCCTTTGGCTTTAAGGCCATTAAAGACCAGTTCAGTTTGCACAGCCACAGAACTGCATTGCCTCTCAAAACAGAAATGAAATTTGGAAGTAAGTGATAAGTTTCAATTCTATGCCACAGAGATATACGCATATGTAGGTGTTGAATTATTGCAGACATCTATGTTCTAGCAGATGAGCTACAAATCCCATAATTCAGTAACTACTGAAAATATAAATCACTCGCAACAATAAAAATTCTGAGGAAAAAACCCAAAGTCTTTATGAGCAAAACATTTTAGTAGTATTCTGTTGTGCCCTAATGCTATTCTTAAATGCTTAATGTCATTATCAACTGAAGATCATAAAAACTCAAGCGCATACTTAAAGTACTTGGGAACAGTTTTTCACTAATTTTGAACAACAATTTAAATTAATTTTGTATTTGCCACAATTTTTGTTGCATTTTTTGTCTTTGTCTACATTTTTAATATTAAAAAGTTCTATTTTCATACACTAATCACATTAGAAAACATTTACCTTTGGATGCGATGATTTCCCAGGCTTCATCTCTGCCTGAAAGACAATTTAATTTATGAACTTTGAGTAAAATCGCTTTTGAACTACACACATAATTACTGTTTGTCTTCAGTTACTTAAAAGAAAATTAATTAGTGCTAACAGCCAACAACCCTAGAAGCTATATCTACTTTACTGACCAAACCGTGCATATCACATTCATGCTTCTATCAAGCTCAGCTCTTGTTTGAAGCATCTGATAAACCTGAAAACAACACCTTATAATGAAGTTCAAGAATAATGTTGAAATGTCCTGGACTATACATACAACACACAGTATAAAACATACATAGTGCATAACAACAAAGTTATGATAAATTTACATTGCCTCCTTAAAGCTAACCTTTAGTGTATGAGCAGTGTATTCTGGTGTCTAACAGCTGCTTTAAAGAGAAAGGGCTTAGAAAAAAAAGTTAAAACACGCTGCAATCCTTCAGGTTTCACTGTTTCCAAACAAACAAACAAAATGAGATATTTCTTAAGAACACAGAGAAATATCCGAAAATACCTGTTTCTTTCTACTGCAGTACCTTCCCCTACATTCCACCTCCTCCAGATACAGACAAGATTTACACAAGCTTTTACGTTTACTCATATTTATTCAGAAGACTTCTGCAAGTAGAAATATTAAATCCTCAACTGAAAAAAAACAAAAACAAATCAGTTTCAGAGGGGGAACTAATCTGAAAAAAAACCTATAAGTTTAGTAAGGACAGGAAAAATACATTTTCCTAATACTAAAATCTTACAGAGATTCTACTTTAAGGAAAAAAAAAAAACCAAAACAAACAAATGAAACCAAAAGAAACCCCAGCAAAGTAGCTAGTCCTAACCGTGAAAAAGGCAGAGTAAGAACAACTAAGTGTCAGACATTTAAGGGCTCTGGCTTTTAAGATCAGCAAGCCACCTGTCCTAATTATTTCACACAGCAAACTTCCACAGCTCTGCATCAAGTGGTACATTTTCATAATTGAAAGCGTTTCCCCTTAACTCTTATTATATTTCCCCTCCCAAATGACAAATTTTAATGAACCTTACAAGCATATCTTTAATTATTATGGTACTGGGTAAAAAAAAAAAAAACAAACACAAGAAAGCCAAGAACTGTTATCATATTAGAGCCTTAGCTTTCTACTGAGCACAGCCTCCTAAAACATATTACTTTCCAAGCATGTTAAATTATTCCCTTTTTTACATAAAATAAACATCCTGATCAGCCTCTTCAATACATTCACTTGGCATATTTAGCCACGTTGAAGTTACCATCATCTGCCCCATATTGCACAAGCATGCCGATTTGCAGAAATTATTCCACGTGGCAGCAGAGACAAACGAAACACCAGAGCCACATCTTGCAGTGGAGATGCAAAAGCTCCCCCGGAGCTCCGCAGGAAGGCACCTGAAGGAACTTTTAACGGCGCTGTCAAGGCAGCGGTCCCTCGGCAGCGACGTCCCGACAGGCCGGCACAAGAGCCACAGAGGCCCATGGGACAATACCCCGCCTAACCCTCACCTCCCCCCCCACCAGGGAAGAGCCGCATTTAGTCACGGCGGGACCCCAAAATACCAAACAAACGAGATACGTCGGTCGGCCGGCCCCCGCAGGCGCGACCCGGCTCCCACCCGCCCCATCCCGGCCTTACAGGGGACGGGACCGTCCCGCCGCCGTCCCCAACCGCCACCCCTTCCCCGCCGGGCGAGGTGAGGCGAGACCCACCCGCCGCATCCTCCCGCCCGGCCGCCGCCGGCGGTGCCTCAGGGCCAGCGCAGCCCCCGACACACAACTTCAACCACCGCTCCTTCCGAGACCGGAAATCACGCCCGCTTCCGCTTCCGGGTCAGGATCCGCC